>QNQO01008149.1:0-62871 GCA_003290165.1 Berberis thunbergii
GCAGGTGCCGGAGACGTTTGGAGGACGGATAAGCTCGCGAGGAGCGGAGAATAGAGGCGGAGCAGGTCGCGTCGCGCTGGAGAAGACGAAGAGCTGCAGAGCAAAAACTGTTTTCAGTTTTGAAAAACGGTTGTGGCTATTGACGCCCGGAGAATCTATAAGAGCCACCACAGTGCAAATTTAGCTATTTTTCTCGGGATTCATGCGCGTACAGGAAGTGATGGATTCCTCCTTCGGTGATGCTGTGACCACCACCACCATGAGTCACTAAACCCCACGCAAGGTGAAGAGGTGAACTCCTAGATGTAACGCACTAAATTAGCATTTGATTCGCTTTAAGTTTTCACGATGAAGAATGATGTTTAATGATTATCGCTTTTATTTAATATAGAAATTTATGTTATTTCAGTGAGAAGGATTTCATAGATTTCTTTGTAGATTATTTTTATTCCAGTGATTATCTTTTCTTCTCCATATAAGCTTAGTCATGCTTTTCTTATGTGTGGAATGCTTAAGAATTAATTGATTCCGGTAGGTTAGTTATATGCGATCGTCATTTATTACGGTATTGTCTCCGGATATATCGTAAGTTTAGGATATCACATATGACAAACCTTTGTGCTTTTCTTAGAAAAAGTGAAATCTTAAATTCATTTACATTAGGGTATATGAATGCATAAAATATTATTTTTCCGATTACGTCGTTTGGGATGTGAAACACGTAGTTGAGTCATCATAGCGAATCAATACTAGTTGGCGCGTGAAGTCTAGGAGGGATTCTTGGAACCTTGTGATTTTTCTAAACTTAATTTTCATTAAATTAAATTCAATTTCGTATTTTAAATTTGTTAGAATTTATAAACTTTAGTTTCGCATAGTTTGTTTTCCTTAACCTTATTTTGTAGATCGTTTTTCCTCGTGGGATCGACACCCCATTCTTTACTGCAATTGACCGCGTGTATTGTTGGGCGTAATCAGGTGCCGAAGCATGTTGCATTCCAAAAATGTGCCAAGTCGATTTTGGGCCGAGTTTATGAACACTGCAGCCCATGTTATCAACAGGTTGCCACAAGCGAAACTAGGGTTTGTTTCACCCTATCAAAAGTTATGGAATGCTAAACCCACAGTGAGTCACTTTTGAATTTTCGGATGTGTGTGTTACGCGTTCGTGCCTGATCACCAGCGAAGCAAGTTCGATAAGAAGGTGATTCGTTGCATCTTTGTGGGATATGACAATCAAAGGAAATGATGAAAATGTTGTGACCCTACAATTGGGCCCTGCTGCACATCAATGAACGTGGTGTTAGATGAAGTTTCATCATGGTGGTCTGCACAACAACTACTGTTGCCGGATTCCAAAATTCTAAAAGAAGAAATGCAGGAAATTGAGTCAAAGCATACTCTAATCACCGAAGACAACAAATGCGACTAGTAACCCATGGCAAACTGGTGTACATGAAAGAACACCAGAAGAAGATCAAGGCAATTAAGAAGATTTGGGGTAACAATTGAGAAGATCAACCAGACAATGCAAACTCAATCCAAAGTATGCAAAGGTCCTGGTCGAAGAAGACTGATATTCACATAATTATTACATAATATATCCCTTAATTTATACATGTTAGTGTTTCGATTATTATATTTTATAGTAATTATTTCGTTTTCATGTCTTTGTAGGAATTTGAGCGTAAACGATGAAATCATATTAAGGCGACAAGTTAAGGAACGACAATTAGTCGATTCCAACAGTGGTATAAAGCAGTCACAAACATAAACCCGAAACCTAATTCATAACCTAAACCCAAACCTAATGCCAAACCCAATCCTTCTCCAAATTATACATTCATGAATCATTCCTCATTTCATCCCTATTCATCTTGATAATTTTCTATAAATAGAAGATAATAGGGTGAGAAAAAGGGAGGGAGGAGAGAAGGGAAAATAAGAGAATTAGACAAAATCAAAACCTCTTCCTCTCTCAAAGGTGATTCTCACAAGGTGACCATCACCACCTATCCACCATCACCACTCACTCAGCAATCACCACCCTTGCCACCACCATCACCCGAGCACCACCACCACTCCAGACAGCACAACCGCCACCATCACCACCGTGAAACAGGGGCGTGACAACCCTGTTTCACCTCAAATTTCCATCCATCACCGTCTCTGCTCCTCTCCCCTGTCCACACAACCGCACCACCTCCACACGAGCACCACCACCACGCCTCGTGAAACAGAGCCTCACGGCGTGAGAACCATCACGAAACAGAGCTCACCGCGGCTCTGTTCCGCTCGCGACAGAGCCACAGATCCTGTTTCCCTTCTTTCTCGGCCTCTCTTCGTCTCGAAGCTCCTTCCTGCCTACCTCTTTCGCGACCACCGTCACGACCATTACCGAGCATCACCGCCACCACCTTGCGAGACAGAGCTCGCAACCAAGAAATAGGGAGCTCCTGTTCCTCGTCTTCCTTCTTTGTTTTTTCTGTTTCTTGGTGTTTCCTCACCTCTCTCTTTTTTTGCAAGTTTTGGAGACGTTTGAGGACAAGACGGTCGCGAGGAGCGAAACGAGGCCCGAGACAGTCGCTGCTTGCTGGAGACGACGACGGTACGTAGCAGTATTGTAAAGTACTGTAGCAGAGGCGGGAATTGGTTAAATGCAGTTATTTGGCTATTCACACCCTCGATTCTGCTATGTACCACCACATAGCGTTTTGGGACCATTTGTCTCAGGCTGATCTGCTGAGTACCACCACATTGAGTTTGTGACAAACTAAATGGGTTGTATAACTTATTTTTGATTTATTTTACTGATTATGTGCTTAAATTGTTAATTACAATTATTTCTGAATTTTGATAAATTGCTTTCACCTTGCATGTTCGAGAAATTAAACTTGATATGTTTGGTAGTTAGAATTACCTCTTATCAATTTCAAAGCATGTGCTAAAAATATTAAGCTTAACTTTGATTAAGTGTGCCCTAAAAAGACACTTAATACTTGTAAAAGCGTATTTGCTGAAATAATTGTTAATGTTGATAGAAACATGATATAAGTTTAATTGATTTTAACGATCACATATTCGGTGTAAGCAAGGGATCTCATCCCTAAAGCTTCTCGTTTTTAAATTCAGTAATTTAGATTTAAATATTTTACTAACTCATTGGTGAGTCCAAGCCCACAAAAATCATCTCATCTATCTTTTATTTATTTTTCTTATTTTTAATTTATTTTTAGTTTAGCTTTAAAATGTTGTAACCCCATTTTCCATTTAAATTAGTTTAGATAATTTCTAAAATTCAATTTAATCCACCTTCCTCGTGGGATCGACCCGTACTTGCCGTTGTCTACCAGTTAGGCACCGTGCACTTGCAGTTATTACAAGTGGGTTGAATTAACCTATTTATTTAGGTTAGTTAAATCTGCATCAAAGACAACAATAGAGAACCCACAACATTTGAAGAAGCATCTCAGAGCATGGAGTGGCAAAAAGCGATGGAAGAAGAAATCCAAGCTCTGAAGCTGATTCAAACTTGGGATTTAGTACCAAAACCCAAGGATGTGAACCTATATCATGCAGATGGATCTACAAGATAAAGACTCGTCATGATGGCTCGATAAAAAGGTACAAGACTCAATTGGTAGCCTGCGGTTTCACAGAAGTATAAATTGGACTACGATGAAACATTCAGTCCAGTAGCTAAGATCACTACAGTCAGGGTCCTGTTTGCCTAGCAGCAAGCAAATCGTAAAAGTTAAGCAGATGGATGTGAAGAATGCCTTCCTGCACGGAAAGTTGACCGAGAAATATACATGGAGCAACCTACGGGGTTTGAGAGTAAACCAACATAATTATGTCTGCAAGTTAAATAAGGCTTTATACAGATTGAAGCAAGCACCAGAGCTTAGTATGGGAAGATAACAAAGTTCTTAGTTCAAAGCGGGTACACAATTGCACATTCGGACTCAAGCCTGTTTATCAAATCTCAAAGAGGTAAAACTAGCAATAGTGTTAGTATATGTAGATGATCTAATTATCACTGGAGATGACAAAAAGAAATAGGAATAGTTACGAAGAAACTTGGCAGTCCATGTCACACCCCGATTTTGGAAGAAACAAAAATCCTAATATCTTTCGTAGGATTATCTGTTTCTCCAAAACTCGAGACGTGAAAAATTCAATAACAACAGAACAATTAGCAGCAAGAGCTAAAACATAGTTTGGAAAACTGAAACAAACTAAAATAATCTAATCAGGAAACTCTGACATTGCTAGCCCTACTAACGGAACTCCAGTAACGCTGCTAAAAAATCTCTAAACCTGAAAGGCTAGTCGGCTACATTCCCAAAGGAATGTACCAAAGAAGCAAAAATTCACTTGGGTCAGCAATAAAGCTAGTGTGAGTAATTTTCATCTCAAAAATCAACACATTAGCAAGTGATAACATAAAATAAAACACAAACCATGAACAACCACACAAATAGGTAGTTCCTCAATGAGGCAAGGGTGACATGCAAGAAAATCACAGTTCAAAGAATTTAGTTCCTTAATGAGGCAATCATGTCATCCTAATAAGCAAATATGAATTTACTTGTACTTACACTGTAGAAGTTGACTATGAGAAGTATAATCTGCAGAAATATTAGTGGACTTGTCATCCTGCATGAAAAATGTTAGAAACAATATAAATGTAATTTATTAATTAAACAGTTGTCTTCGTACAATATTTGACATACGCATATTATTCATTTTTATTTGAATTTGATCCATTTTTAACGGATTGATCACTTAGACGATACTACATTCGCACCACCTCTGTGCCGATCATACATGCCCGTATGTCTCTCTCATATAAATGAGAACTTCTCCGTCATCCATGCCCAAGTGGGGACACATCACATATAGACATGCATCACTGGATACCCCTAACTATATGAGTATAGTAAAAACCACTCTTGGGCTAATAGTGTGCATATCTCACGTTACATTTTTTACTGATAAATATCAAAGCCTATCTTAGGCATAAAAGTCCACCTCATTTTCATAAGACTAGCTCGAAGGTTATTTTAGTTTCTCTATAAGAAATAGGAGCCCCACATTCGCAAGACAACCCGAATGTTATTTAATTTCTCTATAAAAGAGGGAAAATCACAAACAAAAGAAAGATGTGTGGTAGTTATAAGTGATACAATTCAGATAATAAAAATTTAAAGAATCATCGTTTATCAATATTGTTTATTGTAATATCTCAACTTTCTGCCACAATGACATTTGTCATTCATATATCAATTACAACAACATCCACTCACCTTTTGGGGGAGCATATCATTTGACATCTTGTTGATAATAAATAATTTCATCATAGTATTCTTCCATTATTTTGGGGCAACCATCATTTTCTAATAAAAACTTTTTTTTAACAAAACGGGGATTAAAGCCCATGCAATAAAGAGAATTTATACTTCTTACCAAGGCAATTTGCATAACAATTAAATTCAAGTCACAATACAAATACCAATCCACATACTAATACACATACCCAAATTCATCTCATCAATGATAAATCTCAAATTTAATCTCAATGTACACATTTACATTACCATCATCCAAAATTTCAAATCTTATAACATCAACCCCAACAGTAACTCATAATTTATTTTTCAAAATTTATAAACTCATTCCAAAAACATAACCCATCGTTTTTAATACCAAAGTTGATAAACCCCAGTCAGATTATAACTCATTCTATTAAATTCCAAAATTGATCATCCTAATCAAACCATAATTTATTCTCTAAAACTCCAAAATTTATAAGCCCAAACAAACCGTAGCTTACCCTCCTTAAATACCCAAATTTGATAAGTTTAAACCAACCCATAAATCATTAAATCTAAGTCCAGCCCACATATATATATTCAATTAAACTATTTTGGGCCTAACTATTTAGTTCGACCCGTAATAATACCCAATTCCTGAATTTCTGAATTCAATTCAGGACTCAACTCAAGTCAATACCCAATTCCAAATCAAATTCGTACTAAATTCCTTATTTTTTGAATTCAATTCAAATCAGTACCTAATTCTTGACTTTCTGAACCTATAAGGCCAATTCCATCAGCAATCTATATCTTTTATTTTCAGAATTTATAAGCTCAGTCAACAACCCATATTCATTATAAGTCAAATCCACCATCCATATCCAATCCGTAAGTTCAGTCCATATCCTACATCTTATAAGTCCAATTTCATCAATATATTAAAACCCCAATTTAACCAAGATAATTTTATTCCAATCTTTAAATCAATTAACAATAAAGTAATTCTACTCCAATTCTATTCCATCATTTAATCATTCCTCAATTATCACCATTTCACAAAATACAATCCTTAACAATTTATCAAATTTACTCCACATGTCAAGTCTAACTCATTGTTATGTCTAATAAAACAAATAACATGTACACCACTACTAATCAAAACACATTACATAAAACACTCTAAAACACTAACTATTTATACTATTATATTTTCCTTTATCTAAATTAATCTAAACCAGACTTGTATTATTCCACAAACTCCATATTTTTCATCAACTACACTCATAAATATTCATAGATTATTTAAAAAAAATATATAAAGAGAATAAAGAAAAACTCACTTATTTGATCACGCAATGAATATCACAAAAAACCGCATTGATCTAAAATCCCGTAAAGTCGAACATCGCAACAAAGATGTGAATACCCAATCAATTTCTCGAGCAAAAACACGTGCACATCACCCACACAAGCACATGTCACATCCTCTTCTCTTTGTTTCTTTATCTCTTTTTATTTTCTCTTCTATCTTTTCTTCATCTATTTTCTATTTTTCCTTCCACCCCCCTCCCCCCCCCCCCCCCACCGCCCTTTTTTCTCTTCATTTTCTCTTATTCAATTTCTCATTCCCTTCCTCTATTTTGTCTTCTTCCTCATCTCTATTTCTCCCTCTTTCCTTTGGCAAAAAAAATATTTAAACCCAAATACATCCCACTTAGGGTTTTAAGTAGGTAGTTATATTTGCACCCCTTCTTGCCGCCACTCCAAATTAAGTCGATAGATGAGTATAAACCCATCACGATTAGGGTTTAAGTAAATATTTATATTTACACCATTATATATATATATTTAAATTAATCATATATAACTAATAAAATATTACATGAAATAATAAAATGCACTATTTAGCCACCAAATATTTGGCTATCACTAGAATACTAATTTTGTAAACGCTGCATTATTAATGTGCAAATAAAGTTTTGGTTGACATCAATAAAAGATGCATTTTTATCGAACTTCAAACATTGAGGTAAATATATTTAGGTAGTTCTAGGAAATGAGGTCATTACATTTTATTTTATTTTTGTACAAAAATATTTATTAAGGTCATTGAAAAAGCACGGGTGTTACAATATATACACCGTAAAAGGAATCTCGTCACGAGATTCGAAAGGTAAGAGAATTAGGTAAGTTGCGAAAAAATACTATTTGGCCAACAAACTAAGATTTTAAAATAAAATGTTAAATGAACTTTGGGCACATAAATTTATATTGTCATTGAAAAAGTACGGGTGTCACAGTCCGATTTCAGATGAAGAAATTAGGAGAACTAAGACACTTCCTGGGGCTCGAGATTGAACGAAGTGACAAAGGCTTATTCATTTGTCAACAAAAGTATGTTAGAGATATTGTGAAGAAGTACAGGATGCTCGAGTGCAAGCCGATCTCAACACCTATGGAGGTTATTGCTAAGCTATGTGCTGAAGAAGGCGATGAATTGGAAGATACAACAATGTATTGCCAACTTGTCGGGAGTCTAATATACCTGATGCTCACACGACCAAACATAGCCTATGCAGTTGGAATAACAACTCGATTCATGCAGAAGCCAAAGAAGCCTCATCTCGAAGAAGTTCGAAAAATATTAAGTATGTGAAAGGAACCACTGATTTTGGTATCTTATACAAGAAGGGTAAGGAATGTATAATAGTCGGCTATTGTGACGCTGACTATGTTGGAGATCATGACACGCGAAGATCGATTACCGAGTACATGTTCAGTCTTGGTTTAGGAGCAATCACTTGGTGTAGCAAGAGACAACCAACTGTATCTCTCTCGACTACTTTAGCAGAGTATAGAGCAACAACTATGGCAGCACAAGAAAATACTTGGCTAGTGCAATTAATGAAGGATTTGCACCAACCAGTGAAGTATGCAATACCATTGCATTGTGATAATCAGTCTCCAATACGCCTAGCTGAAAATCCAGTGTTCCATGCAAGGACAAAGCATGTCGAGGTCCACTACCACTTTGTAAGCGAGAAGGTACTTTAATGAGATATAGAGATGCAAGCAAGCAAGACAGACAACCAAGTGACGGATATATTCACCAAAGGACTCAGTACTACAAAGTTCGACGAATTTTGAAGACAACTTGGAATGACTTTCAAGGGAGTCAGTGGTAGGGGGAGTGTTGAGAGTCATCACAAACTATAGTTTTCTCTAGAGACTTCAAGTCTCTCCTACTTTCCTCAAGATATCTCTAGAACATAGGTAATCTAGAAGCTCTAGAATATCCTAACAATTGTCAAAAATGTGTAGCTCTCTAGAAATCTCTTTGAAAATATCTAAGATTCTACACACTTCCTCCACCTCCTTAGAACTAGTATAAATATGGGTGAATGTTGAGTTGTGAAAATATAGGAGCAAATAAGCTCAATTGTGAGTTCAATCTAGAGTGGGTGTGAGTTTGTAGAATTTTTGAGAAATCAATAAAATCCAGTGTTTTGTAAGTCCAAGTTCTCTTTCAAATACCAACAAGACATGTGACAAAGGTGAACTGAACAGAACAAAGTAGGAGGGAGGTAAGTCATCTCATCGCTAGAAACCATTTGGGAGACCTCAAAAAAAGGTGCATTGCATTGAACAAAATAGGGAACTTGACTCATTAGAGGAAACCCCTTGGATGCTAAAAAAAGGAAATTGCACAGAACATACGGAAGAAAGTGAACTTCAACATACAATAAGGAAGTAAAGATAAGTTTCGGCATTAAAGAGGTTTTTCATTGAATAGTTCCAATTGCATTCTCACACCAACTAGTGAGGTCCATATAAAATAGGCAACAAACTTGTTTAGCTAAGATGCAAGCCCTGATTCTAGGGGGCGAGGGAGGTGGAAGGCTCGCCCACCACCGCCCATCCTCCTCGGGATGCTTCCCTTGAGCGCACCCCGAGGAGGATGGGCGGTGATGGTGGTGGGTGGGCCTTGCGCCTCCCTCGCCCCCTAGAAGGGCTCAAGATGCAAGTATTGGAGGATATGGCAGTTGAATTCTCTTTTATCTTTGGTTAATAGCAGCTGAGTTTAGATAAAAAAAATTGTATTACCATTTCTTTCATAAGTACATGTTATCTATTACATCAACGACTTAATTTGTTTCTTGTATTTGTTCGAGATATCAGATTGTAAGAAGATTTCAAAATCCAAAGCAAGCTTTAAAAAAAAGCAATTCACTAAAAGTGTAAGTATCAGAGGATCGAGCAACAATAAAGTTCTTGCTTACTGAACAAGCATATATTTTCATGATTTACATGTTAAAAATGAGATTTCTAATGTGAATAATAAAATTGATAAACAATGTGCACAAACTATTATTAAGAGCATAAGTCCTTGATTTGAATAGTTGAAACAGTAAAGTTCATGCCCAAATAGCGAGCACAGACATACACACGGATCCCAGCACCAGGGCAATGTAACACGACTTTTTCATCCAAGGGTGGGAGCTCATCATCTTGTTGTGGAAGAAATCAACAGCTATAAGGTCGACGAGAGCCATGTATATTAAGATACCCGATGACAATGAACCTAAAAGTCCTTCCATTATCAATGCTTTTGCACTAGTGTCATCGTATCCGGTCATGCTGTATATCATCATGCCTAATATAATACCCATTGGAGTTGTCACTGAAAACATGAAACACATATATGCTGTTGTTCCCAGGTTGAATCCTGCCTGTTGTTACAAAGACAAAGATTGAGAGATTAGGATACTGAACAAATCAAAGGGTATAGAGTAGAAAACTGTAGGAAATGAAATCTATTCAATATTGTTATATTTTTATTGTTATATTTTGTATTTGTAATTGCATAGGTTGGTTGCAAAAATCGATCAAAATTTAGAAATGTAGGATATTTGAAGTGCATTTCTAAGCTCAGCTAACTTTCTCACATGCGAGAATGGGTTGAGGGTTTGATGGACCGCACAATCTGATGCAGATAGAAATTGGAATTGGAGGGATCTGGTGTATCATAAGGGATTTTCCTTTTCTATTGATTCCAGTGGATTGAATAAAAAAAAAACTCTTGAATGAGGTGCATTTCTACTACATTCCTTTTCTATAAATTTAGAAATGTAGGATATTTGAAGTGCATTTCTACTCCTATTTTTTTTTTAAGAGAATGAATAAGTTTTTTTCTACTACATTCCCACCCTCTCTTTTTTCTCTGCAATCAAACATATACCCGAAATAATGTATGGATCTTCCTTTTCCATATCTTGTATTTTTTGAAAACCTTTTCCATTCTCTTCCCTGTTACGCCCTTTAATTTCCCTATTTTCTATAGAATTGGAGTTTAACTATAGCACCTAGAATTGGTCAAGTTATGGGTTCTGGGATTCTATAAAACCCTACTTGCCTTTCAAAAAACCCTATCTTTATTGGTGTAGTGATTGGAGGTTTATCATTTTTTAGGGTTTCTTCGACTCTGAGAGAGTTCAGATCTGCGAGGGTTTCTTCGACTCCGTCTGCGATGGTTTCTTCAATTCCGACTCAGTGAGCAGGCGAGAGAGATCAAATCTGTAACTCCAACTCAGTGAGGCAGGTGAGGGTTAAAGGAGGCGAGAGAGATCAAATCTGGTTTTGGGGAAGCGAGGGTTTCTTCGACTCCGACTCAGGCAGGCGAGAGAGATCAGATTTGCAACTCAGTGAGGGCTTATTCGACTCCGACTCAGATTTCTCTTCTTTGATTCTTTAATCAGCAGGCAAGGGCTTCTTCGAATCCGACTCAGATTTGCACAGATATGGCTCGATCCAGCCATCTGTTGCTGATCGAGTAGATCTGCTTTTGGGCTAATCGATTTGATGACAACTCGATAGACTTTGACATGACGACCACATACAGGCCACCGGGGAGCGAGGGAGCCGCGGTAGGCAAGACGACTGTCATTTGCGCAGATTGTGGGACGGTTCAGACCTAATGAAGTTGATGAGTCACCCACAGACCATGTGTATTCGACTTTTGATGGTAAGCCCTATGTTTCTCTGTCAAATCTGGATCTTGAAAGAGGCAAGATGTATATGAAATGTGCTTTGGTGATGAAGTTTGCTCAAGAAAGATCTTACCTAAGTGACATTAGAGATACAATGACTAAGTATTGGGGCATTCCCGGTGAATTTACAATTGGTGCCTTAGACTATCGTCATGTTCTAATCAAGTTTGAATTTGAAGAAGCAATGATCAAAGCTATGGCAAGAGAGAAATGCAATATTAAAGGGTACCCTTACAGGCTTTCAAAATGGGATTCTTATTTTGATAGCAAGAGAAACTCCCACAACAAATCGGTATGGATTAAACTCCCTCGATTATCACTGATTCTTTTCCAGCCTAAATTCTCAAAGTAGTTGTAGAATCGATTGGTAAATTTTCAGCCATGGACAACCTTACAAGGCACTTCTTAAGACCATTTGTAGCTAAGGTTTGTGTTTGGATGAATGTTTCAAAACCGCTTCCAGACAAAATATGGATCCAAGCTCCAGATCTACCAGGCTTCTGGCAACATATTAGGTATCCTTTTCCACCATTGTATTGCAACCAATGTGGCCTTCAAAGCCATATTGATCAAACATGCTGGGTGAAACACCCTGAGTTGAAGAAGTCAGTACCAACCCAACAACTATCGGAGAAGGAAAAAAGTAAGGAGGGGTCAGAAAATGCTGATAAGGAATGATTCAAAAGAGCAGAAAACAGTAAGCACAAGAAACAATACTATCAACAAAATACTACAAATCTTCCAGTCATTCCGAACTCGGCTAATGAACACATTGATGGAGCTGGTACTAATGGGGTAAAGAACAATGTTGAAGTTGAAATCAGTTCAGAAAAGTTGAACTCAGTCAAGAAGATTGACTCAAATTGTGGATATACTCCCGAAGAACTAACACATTTGACGGATGCAGACAAAGCTATGCTCATAATGTGAATGACATCAATGTTGCAGTGACAGAAGAAAACCAGGTAGCAGTTGTAGAAGACCAGGCAATAGAAAATAATGACATCGCATTGGAAGAAGAACATGAAAGTAAGTACCCAAATGAAATTGTGCCAAACTCAATTGAGGATGATAAAGTAGGAGAAGTTAACAACATGCCGGCAACCAATATTTCAGGTGCAAAGAAAGACAACAGCTCCCAGGATGTCAATGATGGTGAGGAATTCGGGCACCGCAGTGTGATACCACTCACCGAAGCAGAATTGAATAAAGCGAAAGGCATCCTTAGATTGAATATGCGTTAACAATGATAAATGAATACGAAAAGGGAAACAAGCTCTTTCTACAATGCAAGAAGCTATTGCAAGTCGTGCCAAAGATTCAGTGAATGCAGACTACATTTGGTTAAAAGATGTATGGGAAGAGGATAAGAACCGCACATGCAATAGATTGAGACAAGAAAATTGTCAAGTTCCTGAAGAAGAGCATGAGCCATGCCTCTCCAGTGATGATGATGTGTTTAAAGAACCGGCTGCAAAGACGTTCTCAAACACCCACACCAAAGATTTTAGCCTTTGTCCCCGGAAATCCAATAGAACTAAGAAAACAAACAAAAGATACAAATGTTGAGTTTGTTTATAGTCTAGGCTTGTTTTGGTGAATCCCCTCTTGTGAGAGTTTGTTTCAGTATTTGCTTTTATTTTTGTTTCATTTGAATAAAGGTTTAGGGAGCCTTAAAACCCAACTCAATTTAAAAAAAAAAAAAAAAAAAAAATGTCGGTGACTGTGAGTGTGGTTTAGTGTTTGAATAGTGGTTTCAAACAGAAAACTGCACAATTTTTTTTTCTAAGGCAATAAACCCATTTTATCTGAACTTCTGAATTATTGTGTGTCACTGGTTGACATATCAATGTCTCAGTGATATTTTTCAGTAGAAAAATCCTATATATCTCCATTATTTAGTTTGATAATTTGTGATCGGATTATTGGTAATCTTGTGATTAAGTTTCCAACATATGTTGCATATATCATTTCAATCAATGCTGTCTAGGATATCAGATATGTACCTGTGCAATACATCCTCCAAGTCCCATGCCTTCAAAAATCTGGTGAAACGCCAAGGCAGCAACAAGAGGTTTAATAGTGCACTTATTCTGAGACATCCCCATAGTCAATCCAATAATCACTGAATGAAATATTATCCCAATCTCCAAAACCTGTGACACCAATTTCTGCTTCAACTTTACCAAATCTACCTGGTGTTTATCTTCATTTCCGCAGCTCACCGGAATCTCCAACTCCTTGTGTCCACTCGCTGGTTTCTTCTCCACCTCGTCCTGTGTCCCTATCGGCGTGTAATGACTTGGCTTACTATCCATATGTACATGGGAAGTTGCAGTGACATCAACTAGCAAAGCCAGCAAAGCGCCGATCATGGTAACTAGTCCGGTGAATGGAAAATCCCTCCAGGGGTGATGAGATGCCACTTCACAGTCAGAAAGCGCAGCGAATGCATCTGGCAACACATGAACAAGCGAGGTGGATAAGATCACACCTGCAGCAAAACACTTGATCCCCAATACTATTTTATCATACATAGGCTTCCCTTGAAACCTGGTTGCAAGCAACACTGGAAATGAGATGCCAATTACACTTGTGATAAAGATTACAATCATGGAGATGAGCTTCAGGTGCGCGGCGGCCTCGCCATCGCGGCATGATTGCACCCTAGTCAGATCAGTCACACACCCAGGTGCCATGGCTAGAGCTTGGCAAATTGAGGAAGATCAAGACCAAGGAAGGAAGAAAATTATGGTTGTTTGTTTAGAACTTTCTTTGTGCCACGTTATCTCACCTACTTCCACACATAACCACACATTATATTATAAGTCTTTGTGAAGAGAGACTTCACGAGTCTTGGTTAATGGTGTGGGGCTCCACAGGGGCCCAGTACAAATAAGTAATTTGTTTGTATAGGTAGCACTTTGGTTTAGTTCCTTCCAATCACTAGTTAGATTGGTGTGATGTTTGTACATGCATTATGCAAGTGTGTACAGTCAGTCATGCATTATAGAAAGGAGACCTAACTTGGATCAGTAGCTAACTCATCCTCCTTTTCCTCTTTTTCTTTTGAGCATAGTAGTAGTGTAGTGGGTCACTTATTTTGTCATCTCTTTTCACCACATCATTCAGACCAACAACATGGAAAGTGGCAAAAGATTAGAAAGAATTCCATGTTTATCAATAAACACTTAATGTGACACTACATGCATTGGTTTATTTCAGACTTGAGACCTAGATTGGATATGGGTTTGACATCCTGACCCGATCACCCAAACGTATTCCGCATGCCTTAATGGTCCATAGTATGCAATTATGGGCCGGAATGGAAGAGGCGTTGCTGGTTATTCTAGCCCATCTTTAAAAAATGCGGTGTGCTGATTAGTCCGGCCCAACCCATTTCTCAAGCTCCACTGCAAGTTTACACAACTAGGAGAGGAAAGACAGAACCAGAAGAACAATTTTGACACCAATGTAAGAACCTAGAACATTTCGTTCTCATTTCTCATGTGGTTTTCAGTGTTGTTTGCATGCTCAAATCTCATAGAATGTATTCTTTTATGGTTCTTCCACTGCAATATTGTTAAACAGAAGTGTCAAATAGTAGGGGGTTTTCAAATGTCAGGATCCTGAGTTTCCTGTTTGATGTTATATGAAATGGCTTTTGTTTGTTCCTATGAAGTAGACTAGAATTTCATCTATTTGTTTGTTCTATTCACTGCTTGATTAATTGCAAATTATCAACTACAATGATGACCAAGCCATCCTATGCTCTTAAAGTTGATTTGTACTAATTATCATTTATTCTAATGATCTCATTGCTCTTTGACTCATAGGCTTCGTTGTAAAATACACAGAACCATTTTTATCTTGTTATATCAAAAAATTCAGGTGAGTTAACTTGTTTTACATCGAGTAAAAAACCCCTTCATTTCATTTTTGGAACCATGGAATCATGAACTTAACATCTCCGTAGGAATCTGGCATGGCAAGAAATTAGCCCAAATTAAAGCATTCTTGATATGTATGGTGCTTGTTTTATCCCTAGGGTTTTTTTTTTGTGTATAAAATGTTAGATGCAACAAGAGCTCAAATAGAGAGCAAATAACAATACTGGAATGACTTGTTTATTCCTTGTGAAAGTGCAACAAATATATAGAGAACAAAGCAGGAGCCGTAACAGACTACAGCCCACAATCTAGCTAAAAATAAGGAAACAATCTTTGACTCAATCAATTAACAAACAATCCTGAAGACTAGGACTCTTAGGAGACTAAGGACTTATCATTCCCTCCCTTGAACTAGACTGCATTTGCAGTTAGTTAACCTGTGGTAGTTCACACACTCCAAGCCTCCTTCTTAGCTCCCGAAATGACTCCAATTTGAGCGGTTTGGTGAGAATGTCTGCTATCTGCTGCCTTGTACCACAAAACTGAAGCTGTACAACTCCATCATTCACTAGCTCTCGTAAGAAATGGTAGCGCACATCAATGTGCTTGCTCCTGCCATGCATCACCGGGTTCTTTGCTAACTTAATTGTTGAGCTATTGTCACAAAATATGACAGTACTCTCACCGCCCATGTAGCCAATCTTCTTTAGCACCCTTTGCATCCATATTGCTTGACAACTACTTCCTGCAGCTGCAAGAAATTCAGCTTCGGTTGTGCTTAGTGTTACAATTGGTTGCTTTCGAGAAGACCAAGTCACTGCTGCTCCACTTAGCATAAAAACATAGCCTGAGGTGCTTCTTCTATCTTCCACAGATCCGGCATAATCACTATCAGTAAAACCAATCAACTCCTGACTTTCTCCCTTTCTGTAAAGAATGCCAAAACTTGCTGTACCTTTCAAGTAACGTAGAATTCTCTTGGTTGCCGAATGATGAAGTTCTGTAGGCCTTGACATATACCTGCTTAATAAGCTTACTGCATACATTATATCCGGCCTCGTAGCGGTCAGGTACATCATGCTCCCAATCAGCTGCTTGAAGAACGAATCATCCATCTCAATACCATTTTCATCTTTGGAGATTTTGAATCCTGGAACCATTGGATTTTCAACAGAATTACTATGCTCCATTCCAAAACGTCTCAACACTTCCATTACGTACTTCGCCTGACTGATGAATATACCACCATCAAACTGAACTACCTCAATACCAAGAAAATACTTCATTTTACCCAAGTTCGTCATATCAAATTCCTTCATCATGGATTCTTTGAATTCATCCATCATATTCTTATCATCCCCGGTATAAATTAAATCATCAACATACAAGCTAATGATTAAATGTTTACCTTGTCTGTTGACTTTCGTAAACAAAGTTTGCTCGCTGTCCTCCTTCTCAAAACCTTCCTTTCTGAAATATGATTCAATCCGGCTGAACCATGCTCGCGGAGCTTGTTTGAGTCCGTACAAAGCTTTGTTGAGCTTATACACCTTATGTTCCTCATTCCTTATTTCATAACCCCTTGGCTGTTCCACGTATACGTTCTCAGCTAACTTCCCGTGAAGGAAAGCTGATTTTACGTCCAGCTGAAACACGCACCAACTTCTTTGTGCTGCAAGTGCTAAAATCATTCGAACCGTGTCCATGCGAGCTACGGGAGCATATACTTCTTCATAATCAATTCCGTATTCCTGAGCATACCCTTTTGCGACCAAGCGAGCCTTGTGTTTATCTACTTCTCCGAGCTCATTCAATTTTGTTTTGTACACCCATTTGACTCCTATTCTTTTAGCTCCCTTAGGCAGCTCAATAAGATCCCACGTTCCATTCTTCTCAATTGATTTCATTTCGGCATCCATGGCTGTCCTCCATTTCTCCTCCTTTACTGCTTCGTCAAACGAAATTGGATCAGAATGAACAGCATTAGCAAACAAGGCTAAGTGAGTTTGTACTTCCTCTTCTTCATCAGAAAGACCATTACCAGTTACAAAGTCATTCAAATATGCGGGTGCTCTTCTAACTCGGGGTGCTACCGGAGGAGCCGTTTCATCTTCTTCATTGCCATTACTGGAATAGTTCCTCTCCGGAGAAGCTACTACGTTTTCTTCTTCACTACCATCGTCGGAATCCTCCACCTCTTCACCTTTGTTATCTTCCCATTCCAGATCAAACTTTCTGTCATCTTCAGAGCTCCTTTCCCAGTTCCATTGTTCTTATTCTTCGAAGATGACATCCCGACTAATTATAATCCTCTTAGAGATAGGATCATATAGCCGATACGCCTTTGATTCTTCGTTTATCCCAAAAAAAACACAACAACGGCTCTTATCCTCAAGTTTTGTTCTTCGAGCATCCGGTATATGAGCATGTGCTATACAACCAAAGACTCTCAAGTGCTTGACTGAAGGTTTCAGTCCGCACCAAGCTTCTTCTGGCGTCATTTCTTTCACCGATGACGTCGGGCATCTATTAAGAACATAAAATGCCCAATTCACTGCCTCTGCCCAGAATGTTCTTGGAACATTCTTCTCAACCAATACGCTCCTCACCATATTCATCACGGTTCTATTCTTTCGCTCAGCAACTCCATTCTGCTGCGGTGTATATGCAGCAGTTAATTGCCTCTTGATTCCATGCACATCACAATATTCTTTGAACTCATCTGATGTGAATTCACCCCCACGATCGGTTCTGAGACATTTAATGTGCAAACCAGTTTCCTTCTCGACAAGAGCTTTAAATAACTTAAAGTAAAAGAATGCATCTGACTTAGAAGCAAGAAAATACACCCATGCCTTCCTACTATAGTCATCAATGAAGCAAATGAAATACCTCTTGCTGCCCTCCGAGACAGGAGATATTGGGCCGCAAATATCAGCGTGAACGAGCTCCAATTTTGCTGATGCTCTCCATGTACTTTTCTTTGGGATTACATCTCGATGCTGCTTCCCTTTCAAGCAATCACTGCACGTAATCTCACTGCAGGAGAAACAACTTGGCAGGCCTGGCAAGCCTCTTACCATGCCCTTTGTTTGCAAAGTCTTCAACCCTTTGTAGCTGAGATGACCGAATCTTCGATGCCATAAATGAGCCACGTCCTGAGTGATTGCTTGGAAACATTCTTCATCTCTTTCCCCTTTGACTGATCGAGAGTTTGATAGTAACACAAACATTCGATTGGCTGCCATGGTGGTTTTGAAAATCAACCCCTTTGTGTGGTGATAGATCCGGCACATATTGGACTGCATCAGAACAGACAAACCCCTTTCTTGCAGCTGCCCAACACTGAGAAGATTATTCTTCAACCCCGGTACATAATACACATCCCTTACAAGGTGATTCACTCCTTTTACAGTCAATCGAACACTTCCCTTTCCAACAACATTCATGCTTGCATAATTCCCCAATCTCACCACCTTGTTGAACCCCTTTTCTAACTCACAGAACTTGGATGAATCACCACACATGTGATTGCTGCATCCAGAGTCAATAAACCATACGTCGTCTCGATCACCTCCAAGCGTATCGATATACGCCATTAGCACCATCTCTTCCGATTCATCCAAGTTTGCATAATTTGCTTGGCACTCGTACTGAAAGTGGCCAAGCTTATGACACTTATAACACTCAACCGCATCTTTGTTCCAGTTTAGGCGACCCCTGCCTCTACCTTGTCCTCGGCCTCCTCTGAATGCAGTTCTTCCTCTGCCTCTTCCACCATAGCCCTCTTCATGAGTCACCTTCAAAGCATGTTCTTCTCCTCCATCTCCTTTGAACTTTTGCTCATGAACGAGCAGAGAACTTTGCAAGGCATCCACAGAGAGCTGATCTATGTCCTTGGCTTCCTCAATGGAACAAACAATGTAGTTCCATTTATCAGTAAGAGTTCTCATAATCTTCTCAACGATCTTGACATCACTCACATCTTCCCCATAATTCCTCATGTCATTTGCAACCGTCATTACTCGACCAAAGTAATCATTGATCGATTCACCTTGATTCATTGCCAGAACTTCAAAGTCACGGCGTAGACGATTGAGTTGAGCTCTCTTCACTCGAGCATTACCTTGACACTTCATCTTCATGGAATCCCAGAGCTGTTTGGATGTCTCCTTCTGTGTAATTGTCTTCAGAATTGACTTGTCAAGTGACTGAAACAAGTAATTCTTAGCCTTCAAATCCTTCAGCTTCATTTCCTCTAGGTTCTGTTTTTGTGTTAGTGTCATCCCATCCATACTCATAGGCTGGCTGTAGCCTGATTCAACAACAACCCAATACTCCTTGGATCGAAGAAGATTCTCCATGACCATGCTCCAATGATCGTAGTCACCGTCGAATTTCGGAATGGACGCTGCTGCAAACTTTGCTTCTGAACCCATCTCTCAAGTCAAGCTCTGATACCAGATTGTTAGATGCAACAAGAGCTCAAATAGAGAGCAAATAACAATACTGGAATGACTTGTTTATTCCTTGTGAAAGTGCAACAAATATATAGAGAACAAAGCAGGAGCCGTAACAGACTACAGCCCACAATCTAGCTAAAAATAAGGAAACAATCTTTGACTCAATCAATTAACAAACAATCCTGAAGACTAGGACTCTTAGGAGACTAAGGACTTATCATAAAAAGCCATGCTTTAATGAAATTATGCACTTACCTGGGATTTTATTGTTTGATTTTCACTGCAGGATTCGTCGTGTTTTCCATTTGTGAGGGATGGCTCAATCCCAAGTCTGTTGGTTTTCTCTTACCTAGAAGGGAGCTCTCATTCTTCCTATAGTAAAACAATTTCCATTTTATTTATATGATTTTATAAGGCTCATATGCTAGTTTTCTGTAAAATGGACCTTTTCTCAATGGTTACTACCTTTTTCTACTTTAGAGACTTCTGTGAGATAAACCAGAACATTTAGAGAAGCAAACTGACTCTGGTAACCTTTGCTATATGTTTGATTTAATGATGTGCTATGCTATGCGCCTATTGATTAGTCTATTAATTGTTCATTGACTGCCTGGTTTCAATTCCGCAAAGCATGGTGGGCAATATTGGTGTTTCAAGTCCATAAGGAAATACTAGTTTCAAAGTTAGGCTAAGCTATGTGATTTTGGATGGGTGGTATGCTGGTGTATTGATGTTGGGAGTTCAACAATAAAATGTTCCTAAAGGAAATGATAGAATGAGAGGTTAGTTGTCTGTGGGGGCTTTGAGTGAAACAAAACATGTAAGCTACTAACTGAGAGTAAGGATAGTTGTGTGTTTTAGGATGGGATGGAAGAAAACTGGTATCTGCTTCAAAAGTAAAATGTGACTAGAACCAGTGTACTCATATTTAACACCTATATAGATTGATAGTCCGCCACATTGTGACCATAAGATATTTGAGATTAGTCATGACGTCTTACCCCTTTTTTAAAGAATTGAGTGTGAACTCAACTAGTTTCAAATTTCAATAAACTTCTAGTTCCTGTTGGCTGATTTATAAATAGCGATCCTGAAATTGGAAAGTTAACCACCAACCAATTTCATCTGTGCCATGTGCATGAGGAACAGAAAGTGTTTGATTCAACATTTACAGAATGAAGTTAACATCTTCATTTGCAGCATTAATGCTCAAGTTCATCAAGGAATGAGAAAAAACACAAGTTTCCAGTGACATGAGCCATCATCTAGTTGTTGTTGCATTGTCACAAAAAGGAAAAGCTAGATTTAGAAAAAAAAATATGGAAAAATTAGAACCGATTGATATTTTCTACTTAGATAAAAAATGCATCTGACTTCAGCAGCATCTGTCTTGAAGTTTATAATGCTCACATTTTGCACTGGTGCATTACTGTATTGAGGTCTAGTTGATTTTGTTTATGAGCGAAAAGACACCAAGAAGATGGGCTACTCACCCTTGACCAGTCTGAATCAGTACCGATCGATTGATCGATCGATATGAACACAGAAAAGGCAACGAGGGCTGCTCCTTATTAGGGAAATCTTCGGAGATAATAGTAATAGACGAGAAAGTAATAAGAAACTGAATGAAGACACTATAATATCTGTTCATACTTCTCGAGGGTCCACGAAAAGGGCTCTTGGATGGGGGGTTCTTTTCAATTCTAGCAGTGCTTGTTTTTCTTCACTTTTCATGGCTTTTATGCACCACAGATCTTCAGGACAAGATAATAGTCTCCAATGTGGTATGTGATGTCTCAACGTGTCTGACCCTCCAACCTCAGTAACAATAACCTCACAGTCCTGATTCTTAGCAGCGATGTTATGTACCAACCGGCATAGAGACCCCATGAGAATGGCTGACCTTGGACCTTCTCCATGCAAACCATACATAAAATAGAAGCCAAATGGGTTGAACATATCAGGTAGGGATGGAAACTTGAAGCATGGAAAGAAATAATTGATCAACTTTGAGCTTTTTATGTACATGAGGCATGATGGAGATGCTTTGCCTACCTTTAGCTTGAAAAGATTTCCACTGTTCCATACACTCAGCATTGCCCAACTGGTCGGCATGCCACCGTTGGAATCAAATTTGCTCCATGACTCACCTTGTGGGTAAGCAACCCATGTACCCAAACTTAGCTTGTTTTTAAGGATCCTGTCTATGTCATGAGGGAAGAATTCAGTCAAACTCATGAACTTTCTATAGAGTTGTTCAGCTTGTTCTATCTTTAGCTTCACAATCTCTACACTTGATGATATAGGCATGGGATGTCCGCAAACCCCATTAACTAGTATTGCAGGCGTCCTAAACTTGAGGTATCCCAGTTTCTTGATGAAGAGCTTTGCCGAGGCTACATTATCTTTCTCAGTGGCCATATAAGAAAAATCAACACGGTTGGAGATGAACCACTCTTCCAATTTTGTAACTAGGCGCAAACCTATTCCCTTTCGTCTGTGAATAGGTGAAACTCGCAGACCCAAAATATACCCCACAGTGGCTTGATTCTTTGGCGGCCTATGGAAAGTGACGATCTTTATAGAGCCTTGAATGACCCCAACCAACTCCTTGTTCAATTCAGCCACCTAATGTAAACGGAAAAAACACAATAAGACACCATTATGATGCTTAATTATGAGAAAACAAAAAACTTTAAAGAAAGAGAACATTAAAAAAGTACCAGCATTCTGTATGAAGGACTATTCTGAATCCTGCAAATGGGGTCTCCCATTGTATCAGCGAAGAGTAAAGCATTCTCCGCCGGTCCTACCATGCAGTTTCTTTCCAAATCTTCCACACGAAATCTATCGAATCGTCTGTCATAATTCCTTATCTTGATCTCTTCTGATGCCATTCTAATCCAAAACAAACACCAACCATCAACCGTTGAGCCTCCTATATTAGTACAGAGTAGTTTCTTAAAGAAAGAACAACAACGACAGATACTGATTAAGATATGTAACCTGTGAACACTAATATACCAGTATATATATTACAACCAAGAGGTTCATAGGGTGACAGAAGTTATATAAGCTTAATATACGAAGAGCATGGGGCTATTTATAAGATGTTATGGTAGCGTGGCGATGTTCTAATCTCTGTCATCAACCATTAAACCTTGTAATCAACAACAATCAACATTGTAAAATCTGGAAAGGGAAAGACGTGCTAAAAGGGGAGACACATAGGATTAAATAATACAATGTGTTTGTCTCTACTTCCTGCTCTAGTTAAAACTTAGGTAGCCTATCAATGTTATGATGTGTGCTCTCCCTTAGATTGTTTAGTTGGTCTAACCTCATTGATTTAGTGATATATTTAAGTAATTAATGATTAAATATTCTGAGTGTTCACATGTTATTTTCTTAAGTGCGCATATTATCTTTTGTGTTAGTATAGAGACAACATCATGAGGATCAAAGAAATTCAAGGGTTTTTATTAATAAACATCTATAAGTAGATGGAGAGCAATTGAAGAAGATACATTGTGTAGACGTACCAGAGGTAGACGTAATTACAATCCTATTGATTAGGTTTTTTTTTTTATATTATTGGTGAGTCATTTCAAGTATAAAAATATATAGCTAACTACAGATTAGATTCGTTTTCGAAGTGACAATATACTTGGATATACAATTATAATGTTTTGACAGCTAGGTTGATAATTGATTCCCTTGAAAACCATTTAGGAATCATTATTTGTATGAAGGTAGATGAGAGGAAACTAAGCGGAACGCTCCCTAAAATAAGAGAAAGTTAAGATCTAGAAGCCCCAGAACAAATCAGGGATCAACAAATTCACAAAATGCAGCACCCCAGTCCACTGTGTAACATTAATATTGTCTCCACTTAACTGCCTCTAGGAAGAGGTGCATATCTTGAGTATGCGTGGCATCTCCGTGAAAGTCTTTAGACACTATCCCTTCAGTCTTCCGAGCTCATTCCATAAAACTTCCTCTTATATCCTAATAGAATCAGCGTTGGCTGTGTCTACGCCTTTCAGGATCCCCATGGGTCTAAAAAACTCGATCAGTTACCTTCATGCACACATAAAAAGATCAGTAAAATCATGTGGTTCTTGTTTTCTGGTCTGTGGGCCTAAACAATAAGGTACTTTGCAGTCTGTTCCTATACTGATTGTTCTTCTGTACTGTTTGTGTGAATCATTTTCTGGATTTTACATTGTGTGGTAGTCCTGAAAAAGCTATTAGATTCAAAGTAACACTGAAACCCCACAGGAAGGATCTCTCACTTTCAAGTTCATCTGGTCTTCATGACACAAAATACAACCACAAATCAGCTTTGATTGCAAATCCTCGTCTCTTTTGTCTACATTGACCACTTTTCCATTGGTTAACCCTAATTATTTAGACTGATATTTGTAGCTCTATAAAACAAGTTGAAGAACAATAGAATCTGAATATATATATATATATCTTTACTGTTAAGTTCAGTGTGATGGGGTGTGGTGTAGACTAAGGGGATGAAATTCAAGTAATTCAAAATTGAAACCACGAAATAAGTAAGGTAAGAGAGGGTAAGTTGTCTACTTGCATTAACCATAAACAACGTACAGATAAATAACTATGACTCCGGTTTGAAGTGCTAAATATGTTCTATGAAAGATTGAGGTTGGCTGGTAGTTTTACATTAAGAGCAACAAATTAAGGTCTCCGGACAGTGGATCAACAAAATCATTAGGAAGGCATTCGCACATGTGGGACCCCGTTCATAATTATGCTTAACAAGTGCGCTAGCAAGTTATAGGATAGGATCTATGCCTGTTGTCTGTTTTTCTTGCCCTGCATTATGATGTTGAAGGGCTTTGTTCAAACCCTAAGCAAGTGTAATGTTTTCCATTACTGCCAGTAGGCCAGGACCTGCTCCAGTACAAGGATCTGAGAGCAAAACTGCAACCTCTCGTCGGCAGATCACTGTTAAAATGGTCACAAATGGTGAACAGAACGATCTAGATCTAGATCTCCAACAGGCTGTTAGGCTGATACAAGTTAGTGGGCAGTCTGCTCCCTTTCACACTGGGTGAGAACTATTCCCCATCAAACATGAGCTGTGATAGCATCAATGGTTTCAATCTAAACCAAATGTGAAACAAAAGTATGTTCTTGTTTCAATTTTTGTAAAGGAAATCTATAGGTTTATGCTTTAACAAAAGGTTTTTAAATAAAATGAAACTCAAAATTTTTTGTAACAGGAAAACAAGAAAAATTGAAACAATGCCAAGAAAAAAATTTAAGGTACGAGTTGAAAACTATGAATATGATATGACACTCAATCACAATTGTCACGACCCGATCCACATGATATAATATTGTCCGCTCTGGACCCAACTTAACTACTCGCACGGCTTTAAAATGCGTTGTGTCATGTAGATCCAAACTCGTACATATATAGCACATCTCCATCCTTTACCAAGGCGATGTGGGACTATAACACCGAGGTAACTTGCTAGCCTCCTGAGCTCGCTCATAAATAGAGCTGCCAGCCTTAGAGCCCGCCCATAAATGGAGTTGCCAGCCTTAGAGCTCGCCCACACAAGGTAGTTCGTCAGCCTCAGAGCTCACCCACTCAGTGTGTTACAATCCACCCCTTTAGGGCCCAATGTCCTCGTTGACACACTTCCGGCTGGGTCTGGCTTTAATATCATTCTGTCACGACCCGATCTACATGAACATAAAGGGGCTTACCTAGCATATTGATTAAATCATCTCACTGGGTTTCAATATTGTCTGCTTTGAGACCAACCTAACTACTCGCACGGCTTTAAAACGCGTTGTGTCATGTAGATCCAAACTCGTACATATATAGTACATCTTCATCCCTCATCCAGACGATGTGTGACTATAACACCGAGGTAGCCTGTCAGCCTCTGAGCCCGCTCACACTTGGTAGCCTGTAGGGCTGAAAACCGAACCGTCGGTTCGGTTTTTCACCTAAACCGTGAACCGAACCGACTTAGGTCGGTTTTAAAATTTTCAAACCGAAACCGAACCGACCATTAACAAAACCGATCCGAAACCGAACCGATTCCAATTTATGCAAACCGTAACCGAACCGAACCGACTAAAATCGAACCAAAACCGAAATAAAACCGAACCGAACCGATTATTTAAACATATTATATTATTATATATAAAATATATTTTATTTTTATATATAAATAATATAATATATTTAAATATTCGGTTCGGTTCGGTTTGGTCGGTTTAAATCACATAGAAACCGAAAACCGAACCGACCACTTCGGTTTTGCATTTTTTTAAACCGAAACCGATCCGAACCGAATTTAAACCGAGCCAATCGGTTCGGTCGGTTTGATCGGTTTTTTGTTCAGCCCTAGTAGCCTGTCAACCTCAAAGTCTGCCCACTCAGGATGTTACAACAATCATTGAGTAAAGGCGATCCATATTCGATTTTGTTAGGATAAGGTAATTTAGAAGTTACCCTTCTTTTTGTTGTGGCAGTGGGTGATTCATACTCCATGACTTTTTTTTTTTTTTTTTCATTTTCCTAGTTCGAGTGGGTGATAACTTAAATATGCAATTAACATCTCACATTAATTAACTTTTTTCTTTGGGGCCTTATTTGATACGAAAAAACTGGCACTTGAAGCCCAATGCACAACCAGAACACAAGGCTTTGCTGTAATGGTGGTGGTGGCCCTCTATATCTCAGTATTATCAGTAGAAGACATTACACAAATGTCTCTCATTCTCCTTATTTGAAAAGATGGTTTCCACATTTTATATCCCACAAGTAAATTAATATTCAACAAGGTACAGTGGTTAGAGAACTCTCAACCATTAGATCCTCTGACATTTCTGAAACAATGTACCATCACATAGATCTCTAGGTGATCCAATGGTTGCATGTGCTCTACCCTACGACCAATTTTAAAGAGATTCTCTGTAATCTCTACCAACTTTGATGTGGAAGGTGGAACCCGACCAAATGCTGCTCCAAAGAAGGTTCCTTTCTCTCAGAGTTCTTTCATCAACCTCTTTCATTTTCTTTGCTTCTAATATTCTCATCATCTTTTCTCACCACCTTCATCATTGCTTTGGGGTTGTGGTGGTGGTTGTGAGGATGAAAAAGCACAACTCTAAAAGGGTTGTTAGTGTTGGAGATGGAAAACAAGAGGAGGCAGGAGGAGTGGAGATTAGATAGGGTGGGAACTCAGGCCTGGTGGGATGCTTGTGCAGAAGAGGATCCATGAAGTTGGGGCTACAAAACCCATGATCAAGATCAAGGTCTCTCATGATTCTTATCAGCATGAGATCAATCTCCCTGCCAAATCCAGTTTTGGTACTTTCTCCACAATGGAGTTTATTTTTTCTGTCAATTTGATGCATATTTGATATCTTTTGGTGCTTTGATTGAGCTCCCTCCCATTAGCCTACTTTGGTTCCTGCTCTGTTTTCTCTGCTTTGGTTCTTTTCTTTTCATGTGTTGTTTGCTTTTTACATGGAGAGATTTTGAATTTGTTCCTTGTTCTTCAAGCTAAATTTTGCAACCCTTTTTAGATTACATGTGTAGTAACAATTTTTTTATTTGGGGGGTGATTGGTAAAAAGTTCAAAGAGATTGGTAAAGTCTAATTCGCATAATTAAAGATGCAAAAAAACATTATAAAGTGAGTGTATCTGATTAAATATGTGCGTGAAGGATAAAATGTAATGATGAAGAGGAATAAGGAATTCAAAGAAAAATAAGAGGAAATAAAAGATAATCGTGTGGCATGTAAGGTGGTGCACAATTTAATCATCCAGGCCTATATTTATTGAGCACTCTAATGGGGGAAAATTGCCGCGTTTTTTGAAAATTGGGAAATATTTTACTTTTGACACATGGCTTTGTTCCTTGTATGAGAAAATAATTTTGATTTGATTTATTTGGAATCAGTGGGAGAGATATCAAGTTGTGTGTAGCAGTTAATTTTCGATGTTAAAATTTTGTCCTTTGTTGAATTAGTTTGTATTTGTTATATGTGCCCCGACTTTGAAAGGATTTGTAGTTTTAGACTTTTTATTGAAGCTAGATTTTGTTGATACCCATATAAATTTGATTAATTTACATTGTTTATATAAGGGTACTTGAAAAGACTACTCGCCCGTGAAACTGGTTTAGAGCCTAAGGAGCAGAGGCTGTTGTTCAGAGGGAAGGAAAAAGAAAATGAGGAATGTTTACACATGGTGGGAGTGAAGGACATGTCGAAGGTGGTGCTCTTGGAAGATCAGGCAAGTAAGGAGAGGAAGCTCCAGGAAATGAAGAAGGATAATGGGATATCAAACGCGTGTGAAGTTGTAGCCAAAGTCAGAACTGAGGTGGATAAACTCGCAAAGAAGGTGCTTGTCTTTATCTTGGGCTACTGACACAGCCTGGTGCTATGGAGTCTTACTGTGATGATTTTGTTTGACAGGTTTCTGAGTTGGAAAATGCTGTGCAAAATGGGACCAAAGTCGCAGAAAAGGAGTTCACTGTGTTGACAGAGTTGCTTATGCTGCAATTGCTGAAACTGGATAGAATAGAGGGAGAAGGAGAAGCAAAAGTTCAAAGGCGAACTGAGGTTAGTTTGCTATCTTTCTTAGATTATTTACTCGTACTTTCTTGCTATTATTGTTGGTATGATCCTTGAGGGAAACTTATGTACATTCTCATAAACATTATCGTGTCAACGCATTCCAGAAAAATGATTTCTTGATAGTTGATTGATTAGCATGATAACAATTAGTCTGAAGTTGGTGGCCGATGGCAATCACTTTTCAAGCTGTATTATTATATCAGGGTGGAATACTTAAAACTAGGTCTAATTCTTAATTGTTAAACATTAATGTGAAATTAGAAAACTGATAACAATGAACTCTCAAGTCATACTATTTGAACATGGGTGAGAAGGCCCTTGGTGTTGAGTCTAAAGTGGAAGATAAGTCTGAGTACTGGAAAAACGTAAAGTGTTACTGGTGTTACAAGATGGAGTTATTAGAAGAAAAACTGTTGCAAATGTAAGGCTATTGAAGAAGACAGGTTAAGACTCGTTGATCTGCCCTTATCTGTTGTGTCCTAAAGGACTTATAGAAGCCAATGGAACACTGAAGGGGGAGGGGGAAGCTGCATAATGGTGTGGCAAGGACATTGATTGAAGTGAAGCAAGTTTTGCCACACCAAGAAATACATTATTCCATTCACCTCAGGTTCCAATGTCACAAGGTTGTGGCTGAAATTGGAGCTGTCAAAGGTGGGATGTAGTGCACTTGTTGCAATTATGGGTAACAAAGTGGGACGCATCTTTCTGTTCATAGTACAGTGAATCATAGTTTTGATTTGATTAGGTTATGGCATATTAGGCAAGGAAATGAGTGAGAAAAATCATGGTACTGGCACTTTCTAGGTGTGATAAACCTCTGTTTTCTATACTCTGTCGTCCTCTTTCCCCCGACTCCCTTATCTTTGTCTGACTCTTTTCTCTAAAAAGTTTCCTCTTAAACCAAATCACATAGTCTAAGTTCTGTTTTCCCCTTTATTGATGCATTTTGTTCAAGGATAGTAGTGTTGGTTTACGAACTGAAAATTCAGAATGCATCCTTGGAGTCATTCAAGAAGTGCAAGGCAGTGGTTGAAAAACAGAGGAAAAACATCTGTGAAGTTGTATAAATAATGTAAGATTGGATGATGCGGCGGGATGAGTGGGAGATTAAGTATAAATGATGGAAATGCCTCCTTCGTATGGTAGATTGAGCTATGGGTTATGACCTGCTTCAGTAAGAAAATTCTGAGTCATCTAAAGTTGTGGGATCATCTACTTTGTAAAATTTGAAGAGTTCACTGGCAATGTTTTGGTGTCTTATGAGGATGGCCACAGAGAGTGCGGAAACACTTGCGAGTCCTAATTTGAGTTCAATGTTACTTTCACTTGCGAGTTATAATTTGAGTTCAATATTATAGAGGGTCTGCTCCTATGCAAACAATTAACAGTGTTTGCACAAGGAGGTTATATTCCAAGTGTGAAGGTAGGTACGGGTAACTGCATTTTTTCCACTAAAACACACAATAAACATGAATTTTAATTAATTTATGGCCACTTTGAATTCTCGTTGATGAGTGGAAACATTCAATTACTTGTGCAGGTTCGCCGTGTTCAAAGCTTTGTGGACATCCTAGACATATCCAAAGCTAGAAACTCTGGTCCTTTCAGCAAGAACGGTACTGCAGTGTCTGTGACAACCAAGTGGGAGACATTTGAGTCCGGCATGGGAAGCTTGAATGCGCCATCTAGAAAAATAACAAAAATCTAGGCCATTTTTACTAGCTTTAAGTCCAAAGACTGTGATGTTTTGTGCAACTCCTAAAAGGAAACACACTGTTAAAACCTTCATTTCTGTACATAGAGATGCTGTGTAATGAATGGATACTTGTAAATACCAGTTTTTCCCAGAAGCGATTGATTCCGAGTGGATGGTTGTCCTGTAATGTCTTTAATATTTCATGGGTGCCCTGCAGTTCTGCTTGATATCTTTTACCCTTGTTAATAAGGGTAGGGAATGGTTAAGGTAAAATATTGAAAGTCATCACAAGACTCTTAGACTTTTTAGAAACTTCAAGTCTCTCTCCCATTTCCCTCAAGATCTATCTAGAAGATAAGGTATATAGAAGCAACTAATGCCTAAGTTTTTATCTAGAGAATGTTAATCTATTTGGTTCCTCGAGAATTCCATAAGAAAATTTAAGGTTCTACACACTTTCTCCACCTCTTTAGAACTAGTATAAATAGGGGTGAAGGTTGAGTTGTGAAGGTATAGGAGCACATAAGCTCAATTGTGAGTTGTGAGTTCAATCAAGAGTGGGTGTGAGTTTGTAGCATCTTTGAGAAATCAATAAAATCCAGTGTTTTGTAAGTCCAAGTTCTTCTTCAAATATCAACAATTTGGTATCGGAGCCGGAGTAGTATTGTTCACCGGAGTTACAGTATTATTTAATAGAAGACGACACTGTTCATCACTGTTCACGGGTTGAACACTATTCACAGTTGCCGTTGGTGAGACGCTGCTTGTCAAAGATTGTTCTTGCACAATTTGAGACTGAGAAGCAGATTGATCTGGGACCAAGCTTACTCGGTAGTACAAAAGAGGTTGCACCTTGTCACGATGGGAGATCCCGTTGTCACAACTAGTAGGCTTACAAAGCTCAGCCATAACAATTATAAGAGCTGGCAAACAAGAATAAAGTCCTATTTACAAGGACAAGACTTGTGGCAAGTTGTTGGCGGTAGTGAGACTGCGCCACTGCCAAGGGAGAACGTTGCTGAATTTAGGAAATGGGAAATCAAAGCTGGGAAGACACTTTATGTGCTCAATACGACAATCGAGGACGAGATGCTTCAACACATCGAAGACGAAGACACGCCCAAAAGAGCAAGGGATACATTTGCATCCCTATTCTTAACAAACGATGCCCGCCTGCAGTTCTTGGAGAATGAATTGATGAACTCTAGACAAAGAGGTATGTCTATTGGAGAGTATTTTTTGAAAATCAAAAATTTATGCCGTGAAATTTCAGAATTAGACCCATCTTAAAAAATTAATGAAGATAGGATGAAAAGAATAATCATCCACGGATTGAAGCCCAAATATACCGGGATTGTCACGGAAATTCGTGGTTGGCCAACTCAACCCTCCATTGTTGAGTTCGAAAGTTTGTTGCCCAATCAAGAGAGCCTCGCTAAGCAAATGGCAGACGTCTCTTTGAAAAATGAGAAAAAAGAGGCACTCTTCAATAAAACGATGGGTGGATATAAATAGGAAACATGTAAAACAAAATAAAGAAGAAGATAACAGGCCCAAGAAGTCCCAAGAGATGAGTCATAAGAAATGGGGAGCTAAGCAAAGCAGGGGCAACAATGGCCGACCAAGTTATGGTTGCTACAACTGCGGTAGGAGAGGACATTACGCAGTAGACTGTTAGTCAAAGAAGAAGACAACTGAAGGTAACTTGGTGACATTTTGCAATCACTAAGACATCATTGAAGAAGAATGAGACTTCTAAGCATCCTTTGCAACTACTCAGCCTATTCGTGAAAATTCTCTTAAAGAATAAGTACACTTCTCCAAGAATGAAGTAGCTATGGCCTGTGAAGATGAAGTACTAGCAATCAACTACAACAAAGATTGGATCGTTGACTCAGGCTACTCCAATCATATGACCGGACACAAGGAGAAGTTGTCCAACCTCTGTGAGTACAAAGGAGATATCGGGTCCTGATAACTGCTGACAACACGAGATTGTCGATTGCTCACACTGGAGAGGCTGCATTCACACCCCGCTTCAGCCCCAATCAAGTTCAACTGCAGAAAGTCTATCATGTTCCAGGTATGAAAAAAAACCTATTATCAGTATCACAATTAACAACATCTGGCAACTACGTGGTATTCGGGTCGAAAGATGTTAAGGTGTACCGAAGCCTAAAGCCATCGGGTACAGCCATTATGGAGGGACGTAAGTTAGAGTCTATCTACGTGATGTCTGCGAAATCAGCATATGTAGATAAGACTCGACAAGGTGAAACTGTTGATTTATGGCACGCTAGGCTAGGGCATGTTAGCTATAAGAGGTTGAAGGCGATGATGAGCAAGTCCATGCTGAAAGGCTTACCCTACCTGGATATACGAAGAAAAACAGTCTGTGTTGGATGCTAGTATGGAAAAGCTCATCAACTACCCTATCAGGAGTCAGAGTTCAGGGCCAAGGACCCGTTGCAACTCATCCACTCAGATGTGTTCGGTCGAGTAAAGCAAGCCTCAATTAGCGAGATGCGCTACATGGTGATTTTTATTGATGATTTTTCAAGGTACGTGTGGGTTTATTTTTTGAAGGAAAAATCAGAAGTCTTTAATATATTTAAAGAATTCAAGAAGAAGATTGAAAGTAAAGTAGGAAAGAAGATTAAATGCATGCGTACAGATAATGGCGGAGAGTACACATCGGATGAGTTCTCCAATTACCTGAGGAAATGTAAAATCAGGAGACAACAGTGTTCTAAAAATTGCTAGGTGCTGGGCGGGCGGCGAACAGGTGCCTAGCGCCTAGGCGAACGCCTAGGCAGTCTTAGGTTTTGTATTATAACTTTAATAATTTACAAAAGTTAAGCATAATACTTTATTAATTACATCCAATTTAATGCCAATATACATATGCAAAATTTAAAAACATAAAAAATTAACAATCATGAACAAAATTTATTAAAACTCAAATGATTGAAGTTGGTCATGATGGGTACTTTATATAAAATTGAATTTGTGGACAAATATCCAAACCTACTCTTTTATTTTTCTTCAAATTGCATGAATAACCTCAGTCATGTTTGATAAAATCTACATTAGTAAAATTGGTACTGGCAGATCCTTTGAGAATTTCATTAAGTAATCATCATTTGCTACATTTAGACATATACTGAATAAAAAATAATTAAATAGTTTATTTCTAAAAAAGAGGAAAGAAAAATAAAATAAGAACACAATCAACCTTATTAAAAAATAAAAATAAATAAATAAAAATAAAAATTGCCTAGACCGCCTAGAGCCCACCTAAGCCACCTAAGCCACCTAGGCCCCGCCTAGACCCGTCCAGATTGCCCAGAACCGCCCAGCCATTCATCTGGGCGGTTTTCCATCTTCTCCGGTTTCTAGAACACTGGGAGACAATTAACATGTCCAGACACTCCACAACAAAATGGAGTAGCTGAAAGGAAGAACAAATATTTGGCAGAGACATGCCAAAGCATGTTGCATCCCAAAAATGTGCCAAGTCAATTTTGGGCCGAGTGTATGAAGACTGCATCCCATGTTATCAACAGGTTGCCACAAGCAAAGTTAGGGTTTGTTTCACCCTATCAGAAGTTATGGAATACTAAACCCACAGTGAGTCACTTCCGAGTTTTCGGATGTGTGTGTTACGTGTTCGTGCCTGATCACTAGCGAAACAAGTTCGACAAGAAGGCGATTCATTGCATCTTTGTGGGATATGACAATCAAAGGAAATGATGGAAATGTTGTGACCTACAACTGAGCGCTGCTGCACATCAAGGTACGTGGTGTTCGATGAAGCTTCATCATGGTGATCTGCACAACAACTACTGTTGCCGGATTCCAAAATTCTAGAAAAAGAAATGCACGAAAATTGAGTCAACACCTGCAAAAGGTGAAGAAGAAAGCGGATTCAACTCAACGAAGACAACAAATGCGTCTAGTAACCCATGGCAAACTGGTGTGAAGAATATCAAGACAATCAGGAAGATTTGGAGCAACAATTGAGAAGGTCAACCAGACTACGCAAACCCAATCAAAGTATGCAAATGTCGTGGTCGAAGAAGACAACAATAGAGAACCCACAACATTTGAAGAAGCATCTCAGAGCATGGAGTAGCAAAAGGCGATGGAAGAAGAAATCCAAGCTCTGAAGCATAATCAAACTTGGGACTTAGTACCAAAACCCAAGGATGTGAGGCATATATCATGCAGATGGGTCTACAAGATAAAGACTTGTTCTGATGGCTCGATAGAAAGGTACAAGGCTCGATTGGTAGCTCGCGGGTTCTCACAACAGTATGGATTGGACTACGATGAAACATTCAGTCCAGTAGCTAAGATCACTACAGTCAGGGTCCTGCTTGCTCTAGCAGCAAGCAAATCTCAGAAGTTATGGCAATGGATGTGAAAAATGCCTTCCTGCACGGAGAAGTTGACCAAGAAATATACATGGAGCAACCTAGGGGGTTTGAGAGTAAAACCTAACAAAATTATGTCTGCAAGTTAAAAGAAGGCTTTGTACGAATTGAAGCAAGCACCAAGAACCTGGTATGGGAGGATAGCAAAGTTCTTAGTTCAAAGCGGGTACACGGTTGCACATTTGGACTCAAGCCTGTTCATCAAATCTCAAAGAGGCAAACTAGCAATAGTGCTAGTATATGTAGATGATCTAATTATACTTGAAGATGACAAAGAAGAAATAGGAATAGTATGAAGAAACTTAGCAGTCTGATTCCAGATGAAGGAATTAGGAGAACTAAGACACTTCCTGGGGCTCGAGATTGAACGAAGTGACAAAGGCTTATTCATTTGTCAACAAAAGTATGCTAGAGATCTTTTGAAGAAGTACAAGATGCTCGGGTGCAAGCCAATCTCAACACCTATGGAGGCTAATGCTAAGCTATGTGCTGAAAAAGGCAAAGATTTGGAAGATACAACAATGTATCGCCAGCTTGTCGGTAGTCTAATCTACCTGACGCTCACACGGCCAGACATAGCCTATGCAGTTGGAGTAGCAAGTCGATTCATGCAAAAGCCAAAGAAGCCTCATCTCGAAGCAGTCCGAAGAATATTAAGGTATGTGAAAGGAACCACTAATCTTGGTAGCTTATACAAGAAAGGTAAGGAATGTAAAATAGTCGGCTACTGTGATGCTGGAGATCATGACACGCGAAGATCAACTACCAGGTATGTGTTCAGTCTTGGTTCAGGAGCAATCACTTGGTGTAGCAAGAGACAACCAAATGTATCTCTCTCGACTAAAGAAGCACAGTATAGAGCAGAAACCATGGGAGCACAAGAAAGTACTTGGCTAGTGCAATTAATGAAGGATTTGCACCGGCCAGTGGAGCATGCAATACCATTGCATTGTGATAATCAGTCTGCAATACGCCTAGCTGAAAATCCAGTGTGTCATGCAAGGACAAAGCATGTAGAGGTCCACTACCACTTCATAAGAGAGAATGTACTTCAAGGAGAGATAGAGATGCAATCAATCAAGACAAACAATCAAGTGGCAGATATATTCACTAAAGAACTCGGTGCAGTAAAGTTCGAAGAATTTCGAAGACAACCTGGCATGACATTCAAAGGAGTCAGTGATGAGGGGGAGTGTTGAGAGTCATCACAGACTCTTGTGCTTTCTAGAGACTTCAAGTCTCTCTCCTACTTCCCTTAAGATCTATCTAGAAGATAAGGTATCTAGAAACAACTAATGCCTAAGTTTTTTTTTTTAAAGAATGTTAATCTATTTGGTTCTCTAGAGAATTCCATAAGAAAATCTAAGGTTCGACACACTTCCTCCACCTCCTTAGAACTAGTATAAATAGGGGTGAAGGTTGAGTTGTGAAGGTATAGGAGCAAATAAGCTCAATTGTGAGTTCAATCAAAAGTGGGTGTGAGTTTGTATCATCTTTGAGAAATCAATAAAATTCAGTGTTTTATAAGTCCACGCTTGTAATGACCCAAATTTAACACATTATAATTTTTATTTATTTTTTTAGGCTTTATTAAAATATGATGTTAAGTCAAGTTATAACAAAAAAAGGGGTGTCATTAACCTTGAGCAAAACCCTAACCTTGTAGGGTTTGTCTCTAGTTGGATTAAATAGAGATTTGATTTTTTTTTCCTTTTTTTTCTCAGCCGCAAAAAAAAAGGGAGAGAGATAGAGAGAGAGGAACGAGAAGAGAATGAGCAAGAAGGGTGAAAGAACAAAAGAAAAGAAAATGAAGATTAAAGCAAAAAGGTGAATTCTTTTCTCTCTATACGATTTTTTTTTGTTCGTTATTTTTGTGTTGAAGACAATTGAATACCTTTTGTTATACTTTGTCATACCTTTTGACATGTTTTTGTCATATCTCGATGCCTGGAAAAAGTCTTCATTTCTATCAACCTTTAGAAGAAAGTGTTTAATACTATGATGTACATTCATTCTATTGAACATGATGCAATCGATGTGACTTAAAGTCAATAAAGCATGCTTTCATGCTTACTAAAAGAAGCAGTACATGACTGCAGAAGTCGTTCTGCAAAGGGTCCTACTGTCTGTTCGATCCCATTTTTTTTTATATAGCCTAAGTTTATTGAAATTAACCTGTTGAACTAGATATGAGTAGGCCTCATAGTTAATTTGTAGGCCTAGGCTGCTTAGTTTTGTGAGGGTAGTTATCAATTCAACCCAAAGTCATATCACAAATAACATGTCATGAAATAGTAGTGTTCTAAAAATCCCTAGGCGCTGGGCGGGCGGCGAGCAGGTGCCTAGCGCCTAAGCGGTCTTAGGTTTTGTATTATAACTTTAATAATTTATAAAAGTTAAGCATAATACCTTATCAATTACATCTAATTTAATGCCAATATACATATGCAAAATTTAAAAACATGAAAAATTAACAATCGTGAACAAAATTTATTAAAACTCAAATGACTAAAGTTGGTCATGATGGGTACTTTATATAAATTTGAATTTGTGTAATCTTTTATTTTTCTTCAAATTGCATGAATAACCTCAGTTATTTTTGATAAAATCTACATTAGTAAAATTGGTACCGGCAGATCCTTTGAGAATTCCATTAAGTAATCATCCTTTGCTATATTTAGACATATACTGAATAAAAAATAATTAAATAGTTTATTTCTAAAAAATAGGAAAGAAAAATAAAATAAGAACACAATCAGCCTTATTAAAAATAAAAATAAAATAAAAAAATAAAAAAAATCGTCCAGACCGCCTAGACCTAGCCTATGCCGCCCAGACCCGCCTAGGCCCGCCCAGACCCGCCTAGGCCCGCCCAAACAGCCCAGAACCGCCCAGATTGCCCGCCCAGCCATTAATCTGGGCGGTTTTCCACCTTCTAGCGCCTAGGCGGCAGCCCAGGCCGATTTTTAGAACACTGTGAAATAGGCAATAATTATCATAAAGTTTAGCCGCAATTACTGGTTCAAGACACAACATAGACACAAATAGAAGTAATGGTAAGGGTATTTTTATATCATGTAATAGTATTTATGTGATACAAATATTCTTATATCCATTTTGTTTTTGTAATGGTATTTATGTGGTAATGTAAAATAATGAGATTTGGAGTTATTATTGTTGTACAAATGAGAAATTGAGTATGAGTTTATATATATTTATATGTTAACCATACTTAAAGTAAAGATACATTCCTTGATGGTTTGTATTAGGAAAAAATGTGGGTGGATACGATTATGAATCGATTCAGGAATGACAAAATGTCATCGTGGATGAATTTTGAAATATCAAAAATAAATTATATTGGTAAACTTTGACTCCTGAAAATTTAAATCACCTAGAATTGTATCACTTAGAACTACCACATCTCTTTTGTTTATTATTTTTCATATCCTACTAGAGAAACTAAATGACCAGCAGATCGTCTTGCGGAGGTGGGACACCTATTTCCTACTAGAGAAACTAAAATAACATTCGGGTTAGTCTTGTGAAAATGAGGTGTATTTGTATGCCTAAAATAGGCTTTGATATTTATCCGTAAAAAATGTGACGTGAGTTTACGCACATTGATAGCCCAAGAGTGGCTTTTGGTACTCATATAGTTAGGAGTATCCGCGATGCATGCTTGTATGTGATGTCCCCACTTGGGCATGGATGACGGAGAAGTCCTCCTTTATATGAGAGAGACATACGGGCATGTACATTCGGCATGGAGGTGGTGCGAATTTGGTATCGTCTAAGTGATCAATCCGTCAAAAGATGAATAAAAAAGTCTAATGAAAATGAGTACATTATGTGTATATTGTTTCTAACCCTTGTTCATGCAGGATGGCAAGTCCACTAATATTTCTGCAGGGCAGACTTGCCATAGTCAATTCCTACAAAGTAAATATAAGTAAATGCATTTTACTTATTAGGTTTACATAATGGCCTCGTGGAGGAACTATCTATTTGTTTTGGTTATTTTGTCGCATTTTATTGTTCTGTCATGTCATGATATTTCTTTTATTGATTTTTGGGTAACAAATAATTTTACACCAGCATTATTGTTGACTCAAGTGGGTTTTGTTTCTTGGGTACATTCGTTCGGGAATGTAGCTGACTAGCTTATTTTCAGGATTTAGTAACCTCGGGCGAGCTTAGAGTAGTTCGTGACGAGCATTGCTAGGAGTTGCGCGTTGTTCGAGAGATTAGGTTATTTTTATGTGTAGGTGACAGTTTAATTCTGTGTAATAAAACTTGGAGTTTATTGATTATTTCCTGGGAGAGATACAAAGTGATCAGTTGAACTTGTTAGCGTTGGCTCTACGAGTTTTAAATTTTTTCTTCCTTTTGATGGGCTTTTAGATCAGTTGTTTTATTTTCCTATAATTTGGTAAATTGTGCAATTTATTATTTCTCGTAGATGCCAACTGTTACTTTTAGTGAATGACAATTCATGTCCAGAGTTTGGAGGAAACGGATAATCCTTCGTGAATTTTGGAATTTTCGTTTCTTCGAGAATCGGGTCGTGACAACGTTATCCTTCAAATACCAACATAACATGATGAGAGGAACTTTATCCCTTCAATCTTATTATGACAAGCCAACTTAAACACAGATTTGTTAAATTACACGTACACAATTGCCGAATTGCCAACCAAAACTTTCAAGAACAAACGTTAGGGAAATTTTACAAAGGGGTCATTGCAACGTGTAGAACAACATAAGAAGTAGCACGAAGGTCTTAGGAATGGTCTTGCGCATAAAAAATGGCCATACAAAGGCATCCAACCATTCACAAAAAATTACAACTGAATGGTTACACCTCTTGCGCCATTGCCATAATGTGTTGGTAGTGCAGTCTGCTCCGAATACAAATTACCATGCTTGTTAGCATCATATTTCTCTCCATCCCCCCATAGGGCATAAGCTTCTTCACCATGCACAGCATCATCTCCGATCACAAGTTGCTCGTCAGGCATCCTCAAGGGTATGAACAACCTTATAAAAAGAAGGATGATTGTCGTGGAAACCAAGTTCCAACCTATTACAAATAGTGCTGCAACTAATTGCTTAAAAAACTGCACCCCACCCTCACCACCATAAAATGCACCCCTTGAGTCCTTGACAGGTAAGATGAGCCTACACAGAGCTGGCTCTGCTAGAAGTCCAGTGAGGAGCCCCCCTAATAGCCCTGCCACTGCATGTGTATGGAATACAGCAAGTGTATCATCCACCTGATAACATATTAAACACCACGGTTAATATTATAAACTGGCACTAAAACTACCGTCATTTATATATATAGTCAAACTCTAAGAGCATCAACAGTGGCTGGACGTGATTGCTAAGTCGCGGCATTTCTTTTATAGATGCTCAAGACTTTGGAACCAGAATTAACCTTATTCACGAAGAACACGAGTTATTGAGAATATATTACGAATATCCTGATTGATTGGGAATATTTGTATTAGGAAAGTTGCTTATAGAGTCAATATTGTATAATAGTTTTAAGGAAATTAGCAGATTATATTGTGAATATTCTCACAATATTCTCTGGATTAGTTTGTATATAAACAGGTGATTGTGAATGAGAAAGAGAACACAATACACACAAATCAATTCTTTTGTGTCTAATATTTTATCACGAGTATATAAGACAATTTTTGCTTCAACTCTGTGACATGTCCTAAATAGTAGAAAAATTATACTTTCCACTCACCAAACGACTTTAAATGTGGTTACTATGAAATAAAACATTGACAAAGTGAATGTGAATCCAAAAAAATGAGAAAATTCATATACAAAGCATACCTTCTGTAGTAATGTAGACTTTTTGTGGAGAATCATCATGGTGAACCAAGGAATGCTACCTGAAAGTATCCCCATCACTATCGCAGCCCACGACTGCACCACCCCTGCATCAGATCAACAAAATGTCATTCGTGATCAACCAACAACTCTATCCATGTAACATTCTACTTGTGTAACTCTCATTCATTTAATAAACATTCTCGTAGGTGTTAATTCTGTATTAGACCATTAGTCATCCTGTCCATTTTGGTGTGTATTAGCCCAGTCAGTCTTTGAATAAGGGTCATTATCGGTGCATGCAATTGCAACCGCTATTCTACAATCATGGTACGCCATACATGCACCCCCACGAGTGTTATGAATTCAACTACTGTATACGTATATGTACCTGCTCCAGGAGTGATGCAAACAAGACCAGTCATCATGCCTTGAACGGCTCCAATGACAGAAGGTTTCCCAAAGAAGACAACATCAAGAGAGGTCCACACAAGAAGGCTTGTAGCAGCAGCGATGTTGGTGTTTAGAATAGCAATGGATGAGGCAACATTGGCTGCATAAGGAGCACCTCCATTGAAACCAGACCAACCCATCCATAACAGCCCAGACCCAGCTAACATCAACAACACATTGTTTGGAGGGAACCTCTCCCTATCACTCTTCAATCTTGGTCCTACCTGCATTATAATTAGCATTCCCCACAACATAAAAAGTTGTTAGTATAGTCATAAAGTGCCCAAAAAATTCAAAAAATGCGGCTCCTATTGCTTGAGAAAAGATTAGACAAATCTCTTTTTTCTCATCTTAATTTGACTTTATTCTTCTTTATTTGTTTTCTTTCTAAGCATGTTTAATTTTGCTATTTAGTATAAGAAAAATATCTAAGCAACGACCCTTGACTGCCAGTCTCCTAGCCAGAGGACCGGAATATATAGTGTCATTTGTTTATGAAAAGCAATTTGCATAGCTACACATTTTAATGCATTATGATGCCAAGTAACCGTGGAGGTCTCTTTAGCAAAATTCTTTAAGCAATGGGTTAAAAATATACTCCGGTATCCGAGTTGACTTACCCAATAGGCGGCGGTGAACCCAGCGATTCCAGAGGACAAGTGGATGACGTAGCCACCGGAGTAGTCGATGACGCCCCATTGATAAAGAAACCCACCACCCCAGAGACTAAATGCACCCACAGTGTAAGAAAATATGAGCCAAAGAGGCACAAAAGCCATCCAAGCTTTGATGTTCATGCGTCCAAGAACAGACCCAGCTAGTAGGATCATAGTAATAGCAGCAAAAGTGAACTGAAAGTACACAAGTGAAGCCATTGGATAAAATGGCTCATTCATCGGTGTCTCGGTGGTGCCATTAGCAAATTTGTGGGTGCTCTCAGGAACAGCTGCTTGACCAGTAAGATACCTCTGCCCCAGGGCAGGGGCACCCTTACCCCAGAATGGGAGTAACTCATCCCCAAAAGCCATACGATAACATAATAAAACCCAACATATTAAAACTGCAGCAAAGGCGTATAGTGCCATGAAGGCTGAATTAACAGCCCATTTCTTCTTGACAATACTTCCATATAGAATTACGAGTCCTGGCATGCTCTGGAGGGCGACTAGGGTAGACGCGGTCATTTGCCATGCATTGTCGCCTTTGTTTAGCCATCCCGGGACTCCCGGGAGGCTCTCGCCATAGGCCACAGAGGTAGTGTTCATGGTGAAAATTTGTTGATCAACAATGGGATGCAATGAGAGGTTTTTGGTATATCAGTAAGGGATGGTGGGCTGCCTTTTATTCAATCTAGGTTAGGTTGGGTTGGGTAAGTCAATGGTGGGTTATGTTTCAATGAAAATTGAGTTGTGTGTGGAACCGTGTTTGGAAGGTGAGGAAGGTTCGATGTAAAAAGTTGCTTGTTAATGTGTGTTCATATATTGTAAACAAAAACGACTTTCAGACTTTGTAAATTTTGGTCTGGTGGGCTGGGACATATGTTATGCACACCGGGACATAAAGAAGAGATGTTTTAATAGTTAGGTAGAATCTGGTCCGACAGAGAATAACAAAAACTTTGCCAAAATCACGGGTCAAGAACTGTTAGGGTTTGGAGAAATTTTGTTGAAACTCATTCGACTATGCGTACACGACTATCTTGACATTGAGTCTGTAAGTAAAGTTAGAGAACATGAGCAAAATAGTGCAAATTACTAGCCTCGGGCGGTAAATTATTTCCAATTTTTAATTAGAGGCAGGATTCGGGGATAAAGATTTTTTGACAAAGAAAATTATATAATCCTATTTCACCCATCTATTTTAATTAATTTTAACGAGTGCTCTTGAAGGCTTACACACGCATTGTCTAAGTCCAAGTCAAGATTCGTGAAGTCAAGCCTACGAGCATCATATTTACGGATCCCAAGGAACCCAGCATTGAAGATTTGCATTTTCCTTGGCTACTGTTACGCGTAGCCAAATAATTTATACAAATTCTGAAAGAGTCAAGTCAAAATTCACTTTCCATTCTCAAAATTTACTCAATCCCCTTATTTGCTCATTGATGATACATGAAATTGTCACCCGATCATGGCCATACACATGGCTCAAGTCACTATAAATGTTAAAGAGCCATCACGAAGGCTTAAGTCGTCATAAATATTGATGTACCATTACGAAAGAGATGGAGGGAATCACTTCCATCTCAGCGAATGAGAAACCGTTACAATAAACGTCCCCCTTCATTGTGCCAACCGAGCTTAAGTCAAGCACACAACTGAATGCAGTAATCAATTCACTCATTACATAAGGTAAAGAAAAATGTATGAATATGGGATTGAATTGGCTCTCAACTCGATTCGAGAAATGTCGATTCGACCATCCTATTTACACTATGCAACTTTTAACTGAGTTTTGTCCAGATTTACATCATCTTTCCAACAAAGTTACTGATTTAAGCATCGGAGTGTTTTCGGTCACCAAAAAGGTGGTCATTGGCAGTCTAAAAGTTGTTTTGCAGGTCAAACTCACAAGATAACGATTTTTTGATGCATCAGTTTGGCGCCATCTGTGGGAATGACAGTTTCCATTAAAAAAAACCTTATGCTTGATCACAACTGAGCAACAAGACTGGAGAATATTACGATCATCCAGAGTCGTTTTCAATATCAATAGTAACGAAAATTCTAATATTCTATTTGGGTTAAAATGACAAATTGTGTCATGTGAGTTAGACAGGTAATCTAGGTACATCTGAATATAAAGACACCAAACTAAATAATTCGTAGAAGGAGCACTAGCATAGTTGGTAAAGGTATTACTAGAAGACCTCGGGTTGTGGGTTTGAAACCGGCAGACAACATAATTATTAGTTTAAAGTTTTGTTGGTTGTTCTGGTCTTTGGCAGGTCCGCAGGCCTGCATGTCCATGAGCCCGAATGGAGAACGAGCTCGGTTAGAAGCTAACCCGTGGAGGACGAACTCGACTAAAAAGAGAACCCAGAGTATGGGTTCGGATAGAAGCTAGCCCGTGGAGCGCAAATCCGGCGAGTCTGGATGATGGACTCGAATAGAAACTAGCCCGTGGAAGATGAACCCAAATGAAAAACGAGTCTGAAAGACGGGCCCGAGTAAAAGCCAACTCGTAGATGATGAACTCAAAAAAAAAAAAAGGAATCCGAAGGACGAGCCTGAATGAAAAAAGAAAGAACCCAGCTAGAAGCTGGCCCGACAAGGACAAGAACATATCCAACAGGCTAGAGTAGAGACTGATCCGACAAGAAACATATCTGACAGGCCCGAGTAGAATCAGGTCCGCATGTCTGACTTAAGACTAGTCAAACTAACTTCATCTGGCCCGGACTCATGCAGTTTGATCGCGCTGACTTCATATGGTCTGGACTCATGAAAATTACTACGAAGATTACTTAACATAGTAAACGCAATTGACTACAATGTCACAAATGACATTTGATCCTCACTCACGGAATTCACCTAGTAACGGACTTGAGTAGTCAACTACGATACAACATCTGGTTAGAACTCACGAAGTCCGAGTACAATAACTCGTCACAAAAAATCTTCGATTAGTTAGGATTCACGCATCCTGAATCCGATGATTTTATCCGGTTCGAACTCACATAGTGCGACCCCAATGACTTGTAACATTGACTTAAACGAACAAATAAAGAAAACCCTCATTAACAAGTTAGTGGCCACGCAAGCGAGCCCACTAACTAAGGGGGAGTGGTTGATGATACATGAAATCGTCACCCGATCATGGTCATACACATGGCTCAAATCACTATAAATGCTGGAGAGCCATTATTAAGGCTTAAGTCGTCATAAATATTGATGGACCGTTACAAATGAGATGGAGGGAATCACTCACATCTCAATGAAAGAGGAGACCGTTACAATAAATGTCCCATTTCATTTCGTCAACCGAGCTTAAGTCACGCACACAACTGAATGCAGTCATCAATTTACTCATTATATAAGGTAAAGAAAAATGTATGAACAAGGGACAGAATTGGCTCTCAACTCAATTCGAGAAAGGTTGATTCGACTATCCTATTTACACTACGCAACTTTAACTGAGTTTTGTCTCGATTTACATCATTCTTCTAACATAGTTACTGACTTAAGCATCGGAGTACGTTCAGCCACCAAAAAGGTGGTCCTTGATAATCTAATAGTTGTTTTGCAAATCAAAGTCGCAAGAAGGTGATTTTTGGATGCATCACTCATATTAAACACCATTTTCCTTATTTTGGTCCATTATTACTATTATCTTTTTCCTCATTTTACTTCATCTTCCACATGCACATTTTTACCATTTTCGTTCATCAATCATTTCTCATAATTTCCTCAAGTCCACCTGCTTGCTCAAATTATAAATCACCTCATTATGCCTACACATTCTCATTTTCTTCATATATTAGTCTCACCCCATACCACATGTAACTACCCCATTACTACACCAAATTGGCAATTTTGTAACAATTTCCAAAATAATAACACTTTTTAGCTGTAACAGTCCACCAAATAATTTTACACATTTTCACAAACAAAGTGATACAAAATTGTATCACCATGAAGAGTATGGTGCTACAAGTGATACTATTCATGGTGATACAATTTATTGTAATACTTTTTTGTGTAACTGTTTTTCATTTTTTTTACTAAATTTAGTTTTGACTTAAAATTGTTTGGTAGACTGTTACAGCTCAAAAGTGTTATGTTTTGGGAGTTGTTACAAAAATGTCAACCCTCATACCTCGCTTTGTTGTGGTAATTGTCATCTCATCTCTTTCTGGCATGATTCATGGTGTAGCAACCAATCTGAAGGAACTGTTTCCAATGTTGTTTTCATTAACAACCAAAAAAATGGGAGAGTTAGAAAATTTTGGTCCAATAAAGATTTCTGGGTTCTTTCCTTTCGGAGACCCTTAAATGATGGGAACCTAGAAGAGGCTGCCAATTGAATGCAATTGTTGGATATTCAGATGTTCTTAGAGGGATATGATAGTTTGGTGTGGAAGGGTAAAAGTGTGAGTTTCTCAATGAAATAATTTTTTGATATGCTGGTTGCATCTCATTATGAGACCCACTCCAACCCCTTCATTTCCTTTCAAAAGAATCTGGTTTGGGTGAAAAACTATTTTTCCTCGGATTGATTTCTTTTGTTAGTCAATATTGCATGAGAGGATCCTGACTAAAGATGGGTTGAAGAAGAGAGGAATCTTCGCAAGAAGTCTTTGTGTGATTTGTAATGAGAATGACGAGACTCTGGATCACTTGATGCTTTATTGCAGATTCTCCAAATCCATTTGGAGCAGTTTCTTGTCAGAATTTGGTCTGAGTTTGATGTTTCAAGTTTCCCTTTTGTATTAGCTAAGTTGGTGGTCTTAAGCCAATCCATCCCGGTGCGCGGAGTGGTTATGGCTAGGGTTCCTCATGTGCTCATGTGGTGTGTGTGGAAAAAGAGAAATATGAGAGTTTTTGAAGGGCTTAACAGATCGGAACACTCTATATTTATGGATATTAGGGAATTGTTGTAAAAATGGGTTCGGCTTGTAAATCTCTTTAGAGACTTGTTCTTTGACACATTTATGGTGTCTTAGCATTCCTTGATATAAGGATGGTTGTATCTTGTTTATCTTCTTATCTTCAATAAAAAAATTTGTGTTTGGGAGAAGAAAAAAAATGCCAATTTGATGTAGTGCATGTTTGGCATTCATTTTAGCACACTTAAGAGGAAAGAAAAATGTTGGGAGTTAGAGATCGAAAACTTAAACGTATCTTTGATCTTTTAGTGTTGTTTATAGTATTGTTTAACACCATGAGTGACTTAGGCATACTATCAGTATATAAATTACACCTTATACAGGCCATACGTGAGCACCATGGGAGGATGAGCCCAAAATGCTCCACTTTATTCAATTTCCAATTTCATGCATTTATAGAAACTTGTGTAGTTTTTTTTTTTTTTTGAAGGCGGTTTTTAAGGATTTCATAACCTATTAATTGGGCGACCTATAGGTCAACACCCATTAAAAAATAGCCATGCCAGGGTGAGTTTCGAAGCTAGGAGGTGAAGAACAAACCCACACAGCCCTAACCACTAGGCCATAACACCATTGGCTCTAAAAAGTAAATTAATATAAACTTACAACATTGTTATTCTAAGTAGAAATGAATTGCTAGACATTGGGTGTCTCATCTACTTGGGTGGATTCCTCATATGCTTAGGCTACTGGCATGTTCTAGTTGTTAGATTTCTCACCCTAAGGTGAGATGAAAATCTACGTGAAGATGTGGTAATTAGAAATTGAAAAGCCTAAAATCAAGGGTGGCTTAAGGAACTATCAATCCGTTGTGGTGATTGCTAAAGTCTCAGGATTTTCCCTGTTATGTTTCATCTTAGTTAAATATACATTTTTATTGGAATTATTCTCGAAAAGCTATGTTTTCTAGTTTAAGTATTTTAAGTTATTTACAAAATTATTTTTCAAACATTAGCCTCTCCTTGTGAGGGATTTGATCCGTATTTGCCAATACATTTTAACTTACAAGACAATTGTGCACCATTACTGTTTAAAAGTTTCAAATTCGCAGCCATCTTACAAATATAGTATGTCAAGTAAACAATTAAGCTCAATAGTAGAAACTAAACGAGAGTTTTGGAGACATGCAAACCAAAGACACGAGTTGAATTGGTTTCATTGAGGCTAGATCACCATGGTGGAAAGGCATCCCAACATTGTGTAATTCTCTCGATCGACTATAATTACCGTGAGCATGTGAGATCTTGTAGTGCCACATGTAGTAAGGCTCCATAGGTCACGACTTAAATAATTCCATTTGATTAGCATTTGAGTGCCAAAGTAATCATGCTTTAGTCCAGGGTTTGAATCCTGCCAGCAGCATTTGGGATATGAGGGTTTAAAAGGATTAATAAAATATTAATGAAAAAACATACAAATAGGCTCAAAATTACCTATTCATATACTATAATGACATATTTGTAAATATAAAATATTTAGAAGAACAAAAATAATGAAAAAAAAATTTGAAAAAATTTAATGAAATGTACATGTGGCAGAGAGAGAAAATATTGTATTTTCCTTTTAGCAAAATGAAAATTATCATAACTATATACATCGTTATCAAATTTTGATAAACTTAGTATCGTTGAAATGCATTTTTGAAGATCTTTTGAACAAAAACAATGATCAATACAAGGGCCAAAATATTAAAAATATGTATTTCATAATTAAAAAATGCATAATGTATTACACGTCTTTAATATTTTTCAATATTTTTAAAATCAATGAGACAGACCATATACCATAAAAAATGAGTTGGACATATTAATGCACATTTAAACAAAAACCCTAAATTTCATGTTTTGGTGAATTCAAAGATTGGGGGAGAACTCATTCTCGGCTTTAAAAAATTTTCCCCAACTGATTCAAATTTGACTAAATAGGCTTACACTTCAATACTGATTGAGAGCAAAAATGGAAATAGTGACAGAGGTGTTCAAACAAAATAATTAGAAAAAATAAATTTATGTGAAGTGCAATGGCACGAGACACACTCTAATCATTTCACGTAAGAAACACCATAGAAAGTCGTCATTCGCATGAGCCGTAGTTATATATCATTAGTAAGTTTCGTGCATAGTCTTTAGGAAAGAGTTTGTCTAGAAGGCCAATCCTAGTACATTTCCATGGTATGTTGTTCTCCTATTAGAAAGTTTTTTTTAATCATTTATGTCATGCACGCCTTTTCCATCCGTCGTCGATGTTAATAAAAATAATCCAACGAGTCTCTCTCTTTTACTTATGACAAATTAAACATATCTTTCTCTCTTATTAAAACTTAAATCTCTCTCTATGTCCCACACTCCACTCATTACAAATTAAACCACACTTTTCATTTTTTTTTTACCAAAATCTACACAATTCAATACACATCTCGAGAAAATCAAATGGTCTAAATTTAATATTACACTCATCTCTAGCTAAATCTAACAGTCCAAATTTAATCTTACACTCATCTCGAGAAAAATCTAATGGTTCAAATCTAATGAAACACGCATATCAAGGTAAATCTAATCGTTAGATTTTGGTGAAAGATCAAACTGTTGGATTGTCCTCGAAATACGTGCTAAACCGTTTAGATTTTAGTCAAAGATCTTTAGTTAAATCTAACAGTACAAATTTAATTATGCACTTATATTGAGAAATATCTCTCAAGATGTATGTAATATTAAATTTGGATCGTTAGATTTTTCTCGAGATGAGTGTAATATTAAATTTGGACCATTAGATTTACCCCATAACACACATCTCTAGGTAAATCTAACGGTCCAAATTTAATATTACACTCATCTCGAGAAAAATTTAACGATCCAAATTTAATGTAACACATATCAAGGTAAATCTAATCGTTAGATTTTGGTGAAAAATCAAACTATTGGATTGTCCTCGAGTTACGCATTGAACTGTTTAGATTTTGGTCAAAGATCTTTAGTTAAATCTAACGGTACAAATTTAATTATGCGATCATCTCAAGAAATATCTTTCGAGATGAGTGTACTATTAAATTTGGACCGTTAGATTTATCTAGAGATGTGTGTAATATTAAATTTGGACCGTTAGATTTATCTAGAGATGCGTGTTCTATTAAATTTGGACCAATATATTTTTCTCGAGATGTGTATTGAATTGTGTAGATTTTGGTAAAAAAAATAAGTGAAAAGTATGGTTTAATTTGTAATAAGTATAGTGTGAGAGATGGGGAGAGATTTAATTTGTAATAAGTAAGAAAGAGATATATATTTAATTTGTAATATGTAAAAGAAATAGAGAGTCGTTGGATTGTTTTTATTTACATCCGACGGATGGAAAAGGCGTGCATGATGGGGTCATGTGGACATGAGACCCCCTCAATCCTCTTCAACCATCCCCCAGTCTGTCAAATCAAGGGTTCCAACACTACTCTTGAGTTGCCAAACGGAGGGTTGATTTGCACCAGAATTTTTCTAGAGAGCCAGGTCAGGCTCAATACTATCCATCATTCTAGAAATGCGTTTCTCAAGGATGATGGATGTATTGGGTCTGGCCTGGCGCGGGCCTGGCTTGCTTGCCCTGGCTCTCTAGATAATTTGTTTGCATCAAGTATGATTTTTTCAACCATTCTTGGTTTGCCAAACCGAAGGTCCAAACACCAACATCGATTTGGTTTGTCTTTTTACGGTTTACTTAGGTTTTCAAGCCAACGTGTTTTTTGTGTGTGTGGGACACTCTTTAAAAAAATTTATTGTTTTTTATTATTATTATTATTATTATTATTATTATTATTATTATTATTATTATTATTATTATTATTATTATTATTATTATTAATGCAGTCATTTTTTGCTTTTTGCTTTTTGCTTTTTGCTTTGACCTTGACCTGCACAAGGAACGCACGTGAGCCACGGACCACCGTTGTGGTAGCCGATGACACTCCGATGCTAAAGTCAGATAGGGATCTGAGGAGGGCGTAATGTTGTAAACAGGGAATTTGTAGCGTATCTTAACTTACCAACCTCATGTTTTATTTATAGTGTTGGAGTTCTGGTTTGACCAGGTCATCGATGACGTAGTTTAGGGAAGGAGATATTCGTGGAGATCCTTATCTAATTAGGAGTTGTACTGTGGAGGGAAGTTTTCCTGTTAGCCTTGTGTTCCTAGATATGCGAGAGATAGTTCCCGATCAGAGAGTAATCCGTAGATGAGATTTCCCATGTGTGATATGTATTCTGGTATTTGCTTCATAATTGGAAACAAAGAGTTGTTGTAATTCCCTGCCCGAATGTGATCCTCGAGATAGTTGCCTTAGTAGGGCTTACATGTATTGAGGATAGTTGTGAGACGTGTAAGCTTAGCAGACTACAATGATTAGGGTTCGTCTAACGGACTGTATTGAGCGGGCTTAGAACCGCTTGGGCCGGATCAGTGTTGGGCTGACGTTGGGGCCTATTATTCATCGAGATCATCATTACACGTGTACGGCGTAGAGGATGGACCGTTTTTGTGTATCATCGGCTACTCCCCTCGGGTTAGTGGGTCATTGCATAAGTTCACTAAGTCACTTCTTAAAAAGATATGTCGCTCAGGATGATTGAGTCCGAATTGTTGCCTTGAGTCGCGCACTTCATTAATTGAGTGTGCGTTGGCTCAGTGGTGAAAAGGACGAAATCCAATCCCTATTTAGATATTCCTTTATGCGGAGACAAACTCTTCCATTTTCTTTATTCTTCGAGATTTTGCTATGTTCATCTTCTGATTGAAAGACCGTTCACCTTCGTCATGACTCACCAAAGCCATCTTGATGATGAAACTTTGGCTAAGGGCTTTGAGTTTTTTGAAGATAAGTTGCTTTTTTAATAAGGCCATGCTAAAATTTGAAAGAAGTTCGGGGTCCCTGAGGATTTGCCACTATTTGTTCTGAAGGAAGATTAGACGCCAATATTTCTGCCGGAGGGATTTATCTGTTTGCACCGCAATATGCTCCAAACTAGAGTTTGCTTCCCTGTTCTTGACGTGATTTGGGATTTCCTGGATTTTCTTGAAATCCCTCATGCCCAATTGGTATCATGGGTACATGACCATTCTTTTCATTTTGTTCAGAGCGAAGGAAGATGGCGTCTGCATGACTCCATGGATGATACAGTTGTTGAATTCTTCTAGGCTAAACGATCACACCGTTTGTAAGATGACATCGACAACTTGCTTTGAGAAGTTGTCGGATGACTTCAAGTCCTGGCAAAAGTACTGCTTCTTAGCTCTTGCGGATTCAAAGTACTTCCAGTTCAAGGGTTGTTTGCTCGAACAAGAGCTCAAGCCACTTCGTAAGTGTAGCTTTATCTTTCGATTCTGTTGTGCTGATTGCTAACCGTTGCTCGTGTTTCTTCGCTGGGACATTCCCCACTACTCCTCTTACCCCAGAAGAGTGAAACACTATAAAGAAGTTCTGCAACTTGCCGAAGAAGAATATGAAGGAGGTCATATGTACTACCAATTTTATTCGCAGTGGGCTATGTGACAACTGGCATGAGGTCCTACTCTTTACCATTTGTCGCGAGTTAAGTCCAAAGGTGGGGCCTTCTAGAAAAATGAAAGTCGCCGAAGTTAAGGCTCCTGTTTTGTCTGACACGGAGGGCCTTTCTGAGACATTTGTCTCATCTGTAGGCTCGAAGAAGTCTCGTGTTAGGACTGGGTCGTCTTCCAAACAATCCCCTCCAGTAAGTGAGGAGCGTGAGGCTGATCGGCTTGCCAGGTGGGAGGCCGAAGTGTCCAGCTAAGATAGGGGCTGCTTACGATTAGCAGGGGTTGAAGATGCATCGAATCTTAGTACACGCAGGCAGAAGCTCTGAGTGAGAAGCTAATGTTGGCTGTTGTGGAGGCTTCTACTAGTGTTGATCCGTCCGAGACCGTTTTGCTAGATGGCCCTGACGAGGATTTGCTTGAGGTTTTGGAGTCCAATCATTCCACTGGTGGGTTGTCTGATAGTGGTCGTGGTGACACGGGTCAAGTTTCTCATAGTCCGCATTGTTCCCCATCATCTCAGGGTAATGGAAGGTCCGTTGGATAACTCGCTTCCTTCTCTTCATCCGAATTCCGCTGAGCCGTCTCGCAATAAAGGGTGGGTTGTTGGTGACAAAGGCAAGGTTCCGGATGAGGGCCTGGGAGCAGTGGGGACTACGAAGGGTGGTGCTGGCATAATTTCATGTCCGGGAGAGCTTCACCTAGATGCATAGATGAGTCTATTTACCCCGAACGTAGTGAAGATGAGCAATTAGGCCTGACACCAGGAGGTTGATGTGGATTATGCTTCGAGGCTGCTCATGAGAGGGTGCACACCATGGAGTGTGTCTTCTCGAACATGCAGAGGCTGTATTCTGACGCGCTCTTTGAAATTGAGCTGATGAGAAAGCAGATAGAAAAGGGGAGGCTAGAACAGTTAGCCGTTGTCGCTAAGACTCAGAGGGTTCGTTTGGAAGCCCTTGAGTCTCATTCGGCAAAGCCGGTGTTCACGAGGGACGGATTCAAACAAGAGTTGGATCTGGTCCGCCACAATATGAAGGTTGCGCAGGAAGTTGCGACAAAATTGCGCTCCAAGTTGCAGTTTTCTGCTGAAGAGAATGCCTCGAAGGAGGCTGATTGGACTGCCCAAAGACAACAGTTGGAGTTTGATGTGAAATTCAATGCTCGGGTGGCGAGGAAGGCCGAGGATCACCTGGAACTGGAGCAACATGAGCTCAATGTTGTAAAGAGCGGTTTGATTACGGAGCAGTCTCATGTCGACACGTTGACTAGCAAGATGGAGTTATTGGAGCGTGAACTTGATGAAGTGAACGCACGTGAAAAGGAGCTTCTCCAGGAATGAGACAAGTTTGAATTCCATTGGGTTGTACATGGTAGACTGGAGCTGATGGCTCTGATGAAGGAGGAGCATCCGGAATGAGACCTTGATTACTTTAAGAAGATGTTGTATGCAGACTTGTCAGTGGTTTCCGCGTCATTGGAAGAAAGGGGAAATCCAAATCAAGACGCTCAGATTGAGGCGCATACGAACACGATTCTTGCTCCCTCCTCCGTTAAGCTTAGCTCTTTTATTTTTGTACCCTCTCCTGGTGAGGAATAGACTTGATACACTTGTACAATTTTTGTTTCAGCTGTTAATGAAAACATATTTATCTCGAGTATATTTTGTACCCGCATTATGCTTGATTTCCTATTGCACAGTTTCCATTCTGTCTTGTCGTTTTACTTTGACATAGGCCGGTTGGGTCAATAGAAAGTCGAGTGGTCTATCTGCTACTGAGAGTTTGACCGTTCGTGTCGCGAATGATTCTGACATGTTTTGCTACAAGGCTTAGAGTCACTGATGCTCGATTACATCCAATAGTGAGTGTTTGTGGATGGTCTAGCAGTGGATTATGCTACCCAGGCTATGACTCATCCTTAAAGTAAGCCGTTGGGGGCTTGTCTCGCTATCTGACAATCGGTTGCGGTTGCTGGTATGAGTGAACTGTGATAACCGAGCACATGTGTTGTCTTTGAGTTAGAACGTTTGTCCGGAGTCAGGTTTTGTAAGGTTGGGTTGGCATTCCATGTAGCACTCATTTGCGCGTTGACGGGACTATTTTGGGGTCAACGTAAGCGGCCATTGCTAACAATATAATGTCAACCCGTGTAAGATTTAGGGTTTGATAGAAGAAGGGGTAATTTTGTATAATAGATATAAACGGATATCTGTGGGGCGGATATGCCCAAATTCGTATTCGCCCCAAAATAGTAACGGATCCATGTTTAATATCCAAATCCTCCCCAAAAATTGATTAGTAAAACCCAGTCTACCCCAAATGGTGCGGGGAGGAGCAGATACATGAAAAAATCGCCCAACTGCCATCCCTATCTAGGGCTCCCACCTTCCGAACCCTCTATGTCGAGTAGAGTGGACTACAAGTTCGGGTAAGTGAGGATTTGGCAATCATGATCTGTTGGAGAGCAATGATCCCGTGGCGAGCTGTCGACATCAACTCGAGATGACTAGGCTCTCACCTTTCAAACCATCTACACCCACGCTAAGTGAGCTAGAAGTTTGAGACGAGGGGGTTCGACGAAGATGGTCTATAAAAAGCAATGGTTCTGTGGAAAACGGCAAAATTAGTTCGGGACTGACTAGGCTCCCACCTTCTAAATCATCTACACCCATGCGCATTGAGCTATAAATTTGGTGGTATTATGTGACCATGATCTATAAAAGAGCAGTGGTCCCGTGGCAAGCCGTCGAAATTAGTTTGGGACTGATTAGACTCATACCTCCCAAACCATCTACACTCGCGCAGAGAGGGCTACAAGTGTGGGTTTGGTAATTCGGCAACCATAGTGGCGAACAGTTGACATCAGTCGGAATTAACTAGGCTCCCACCTTCCAAACAATCTACACTCACACAGAGGGGGCTACAAGTCTGGGATTGGTAATTCGACAACCATGGTTTGTAGAAGAGCAGTGGTCCCAAGCCGAACTGTCGACATCAGTCGAAAATGACTAAGCTCCCACCTTCCAGACCATCTACACCCGCGCAGAGGGGATTACGGATCTGCGCTTTGATTAGAAGTTTTTGTTGTCGGTCATCACCTGCTAGGCTTACCTGATCGGATTCGACAACCGTTGTCCGTGAAAGGGCAACGATCCCTCGTGAGTCGTCGTTACCAGGCGTATGAACGCTAATTAGACTCCCACTTCCTAAACCATCGACATCCGTGTTGGGCGGACTAGGCGTTGGGATGAACCAGAATTTGGTGGTATTTACTCTTTTCCTCACATATAAACTGAGTGAAATGCCAAATCTCTTAGTGTTTTATTGTGAGTGACATGAGAGGTTTGAAGTCAAAAACAACTTCCTACAGGAGATTTAGTCATTGTTTTACTCTGAAATGTTTTTCCTTATCTCAGTGTTTCCTCACCCTCTCTCTAATTTCTAGCAGGTCCGAAGCAGGTTGGAGGACGACGAAGCTCGCGAGGAGCAGAGAAGCAGCACCGCAAGCGGCGTTGTCGCACTGGAGACGAAGGAGTACCGCAGGGGTACTGTAGCTCTGGTGGGAAATAACAGAATTCTAATTTTCATTATTTACACCCCCGATTTCTCTCTGTACTACCACAGAGCTTGTGTACTTCATTTTATCGGGATTTGTGTTCGGACCAACTGTTGAGTACCACCACATCGAGTTTGCGATAAACTAAATGGGTTGTATAATTTATTGTGATTGATTTTATTGAATTGTGTGTTTAATTGTTAATTACAATTTATTTCTGAAAGTTTTTGATAAATTGCTTTTGCTTGAAATATTTTGTTAATGTTTGATAGAAACATGATATAATTTAATTGGATTTTAACGATCACATATTCGGTGTAAGCAAGGGATTCTCATCCTTAAAGCTTCTCGTTTTTAAATTCAGTAATTTAGATTTAAATAATTTTTACTAACTCATTGGTGAGTCCAAGCCCACAAAATCCACATTTTTATTTTATTTTACTTTTCTTATTTTTAATTTATTTTAGTTTAGTTTTAAAATGTTGTAACCCCATTTTCCATTTAAATTAGTTTAAATTAAATTATAAATTTCAATTGCATCCACCTTCCTCGTGGGATCGACCCGTACTTGTCGTTGTCTACCAGTTAGGCACCGTGCACTTGCGGTTATTACAAGTGGGTTAAATTAACCTATTTATTTAGGTCGGTTAAATCCGTAACATGGTATGAACAATACTTGTTGTTGTCACTTTTGGAGGGGTCTTTGTGCTACTTCGGGGACCACTTTAGATCTTTCAAGTTTTTCATGGAATTCAGGACGACCGATAGGTTGGAATTAAGGAGGTCATGGATCTAGATCCAACATAGTTGGAAGCTTTATTTGGCCTAGCCCGGTCAAGTTTTGACCTGTTGTCATGCGCTTTCATTTGTTCCTTTCTTCGTCTTCCCGCATTCTTCCTTCCTTTCTGTTATTAGAATGGAAGGCTTCTTTTCAACTTTTGTTTCCTTCTTTGTTGTTCTCATCTCTTCCAGGGTGATGTACCTTTGGGCTTTCTTCAAGAGTTCTGTCATGTCCAGAGGGGGTTCCAAAAGTGAGGAAGTCATAAACTTTTCATCTAAGACTCACAGTGAAAGCTGTCACGGTTGTGTCGACGCTACAGTCGTCAATGAGTGTCAGCTCATTATTGAAGCGCGTGATATACTCTATCAGTGTTTCGTTAGATCTCTACTTTAGAAAGAGTATGGAATGCGAACATTTTCTTGATTCGTTGCCTTCCAACAAAGCGCGTTAAGAACTCTTTTGCCAATGTCTTGAATGAATTGATCAATTTTGGCGGGAGGCTGTGGAACCACGTCAGTGCCTATTCCTTCAAGCTAGTAGGGAAGGTTATGCACATCACCGACTCAGAGCCTTCTTTAAGCGCCATTATGTGCTGGTAATGACGCAAGTAGTCGAACGGGTCGGTGGTCCCGTCATAAAAATCGAGTTTCGGAGGCATGAATTTCTTCGAAAGGGCCTCGTTCGATACGGTCCACAAATGGTGGGACAGAAAAATGACACAACATGTATGGGTCGTGAGCCCCACTGCGGAGCGAGCTTGTCTACCCTGAAGGTTGGGTCCGTGTTGGCCACGCCGCCACCTCTCATCCAATGAGAACTAGCATGGGCTTGACTCTCCTATGCTTGCTCTCTGTTAGTCTCTGGAGACCGGGTCTGTGTCGCTCCCGATCTCCATCGACGAGTAGAAGATTCTATTGTACAAGAATTTCCACTATTTTGGCGATTTGTTGTATTTGATAAGACAACAAATCTATCCTGGAATCCGTCGTTGATGTTGCTGGCGCGGTGGTGAGTCTGTTGCCCGAGTGTTTATCGACATAGCTGAATGCGGCGGTATAGCACCAGTACGAGCGTTTGACGTGCCCCATTGTTCTCCATTATTGTGTTATCTAGTGGTTATCATCTCTTTGCATTTTGAAGAGAGATGATGCTAGTGAAAGGTTAAGAACTTTGTCGTCCCCACAGACTGTGCTAAGTTGATGCAGTCATTTTTTGCTCCTTGCTTTGACCTTGACCTGCTGACCTGCACAAGGAACGCATGTGAGTCACGGACCACCGTTGTGGTGGCCGATGACACCCCGATGCTAAAGTCAAACAATGATATGAGAAAGGCGTAATGTTGTGAACATGGAATTTGTAACATACCTTAGCTACCAACTTTATGTCTTATTTATAATGTTGGAGTCATGGTTCGACCATGCCATCAATGGCGTAGTTTAGGGAAGGAGATTTTCGTGGAGATCTTTCTCTAATTAAGAGTTGTGTTGTGGAAGGAAGTTTTCCTACTAGCCTTGTGCTCCTAGATACGCGAAAGATAGTACTCAATTAGTCAGTAATCCGTAGATGGGAGTTCCCATGTGTAATATGTACTTTGCTTCCTAGTTGGAAGCGAAAAGCTGCTATAATTCCTTGTCTGAAGCTGATCCTCGAGATACTTGCCTTAGCAAAGATGACATGTATTGAGGATAGATGTGAGACGTGTGGGCTTAGCAGACTATAATGACTAAGGTCCGTTTGGCGTACTGTATTGAGTGGGCTTAGAACCACTTGGGGAGGATCAGTGTTTGCTGAAGCTAAGGTTTATTATTCCTCAAGATCATCATGACACATGTACGACATAGAGGAGGAACTCTCTCTGGCGGCTGCTATCCTCAAAAGCGGGACGTTAAAAAAAAGGCTCCTTTTACAAATGTATCTTATCTTTCCATGTAGAAATGGACTTAAATGAAAAAACTCATTTCATTTCCAACCCTGGTCAATCGATAAGGGTGTGTTTGATTTGGGGGTGGGAATATAATTTGACCTTCCACCGCATTTTCTGTAATCAACATCATGCTTAAAAGCTTCCTAGGAGGACAAAGAACAATTTTTCATGAAAAGCTCAAGAATGGGGGTTCGCATTTTTCTTAATTACTCTATTGTCATAGTTTTTTTTATTAAAAAAGAAGAAGAAGAAAACAGGGAGTATAATGGAAGTAAATAAATAAATACTCTATTGCTGTAAAATCTCATAGTGACACCTTAAAGCATAGGTTTATTAATTGTTTTTGAGGTATTTTGGTGAGGCACATTGACGATACATCAAATAATCTTTTAATCATGATCGTACACATAGCAAAGATCATCCATTACAAGGAACATGCACTTTAATCTCAACACGGATAACAAGTCTGGTCCTACAAGTCCAAAGAGGCAAGTTCGGTCATTAAAGTCTAAAAAGGTCTTTAATAATAAACCATAATCAAAGGTCCAAGTCCAGGCCCAATGATCTCTTCCTTAGAGAAGATAGACGTTATAAATGAGACAAGTCATGGCGGTAATCACTCCCCCAAGGACACACCTCAATGAAGGAGGAGACTGTTGTGCGAATCGTCTCATCTCATCACACCCTACATGCTTAAGTCGTGCAGAGAATTAACTATGCACATTACATAAGGTAAATGGGAGATTCAATGAAAAGGTATGCAAACATAATTGAACTATACTATGTCCAAATTCACTCTCTCCCACAAAAACATAATCCCGCGGACAATTCTTAGACTTGAAATCAATTGTGCCAAGTATTATATTTGAAAATAGTCCCATATCGAAGAAAAGTTGTTTTGCCAGTGAACAACATTCTATATAACAAACCACGTCGAATATAGGCCACCATGAATTACAATTCTAATGTTCATGGTTTATGGAGAAATAGTATTTTCTTCCTTTATTAGTCAAGTCAATGAGATCACAGATCCAATCCCAGTTCACAAGGTACGAATATTGCCTGCTATATTTACAAATCTTTTATTTATTTTGACCATATCTCAATATGTTTAATTATTTTTCTTCCTAATTTGTATGTTTAAATTATCATATCATTGTATGCGCTTTATTGTCTCAAAATACACCCTATCTTCTAATCTCAAAATATATCCCACACGTTCACCTATTCCTATTTGAAATATCCCTTCAACATTTATAATACTCATTTTTTAATTTTTTTTTCTTCTCCATTTCTGCTGCATAGTATTGGAATCCAGATTCCTTCAAGTCTATTACCAAAGATTTTTTGACAACCACATCCTGAAGTGATTTTTTTTTTTTTTTTAAATAAGAAAGTTTCATCATATTATTAAGACTACAAATTACAATTATTTCATTACTAGTCACTGATTATATGGTATTCGATGATTTACTCTTGTTACAGTTATTGCAGTGGACGAGGAGGCAGCACTGTACGTATGGATGAGATAGATGCATTCTTCTTATTCTTTCCGAGAGTGATGTCTCTTATGGCCCTCAAGGTGTTACTATTGGGAACGTCCTGCCACATTCTAAACACTCAGCAAATCTCATTCCTTTGCCTTTGCCTTTTTTTTTACCGTACTGGCAGCGTCATATTCTGTGCTGGTTGTTAATAGGACCTCACTCGCGCAAGATGATTGTGCACTCTCGCGTCTGTCTATGCCCACCAAATGTCTCGGAAGAATGTGCATAATCTATTACGTTATGAATACATCTATTTGAAATTAGTATTTTGGAAAGCATGATATGTTGATTGGGTATTTAAAATTTACTAAATAAGTATATTTTGAGAATCACTTAAATTTTTTTTGGCACGGAAGTGTTATTCAAACATAATTGAACAATATTTCGTGACTTTGTGAGGTTAAATGAGATTTCACAAAAAATAAAAACTATAAAAAAAAAAAAAAAAAACATCTCTGCCAACCACAAATATGCCGCCACCAATTGTGACACAACACTGAAGCGCTTCAGTGCAAGGGCGGAGCCACCTTTGCCCCCTCAACTTTGAAATTTCTGGCAGCATTTTAATTGACTTTTAATTAGTTGCCCCCTTAAAAAACTAGCATACTAAATTGCCTCTAACAAATTGTGATTCAACCCTTATTAAACTATGGAAAAATTTAGGGTGCCTGGTGTTTGTGTTGGGTGGCCATCAGGCACCATTCATCTGCCTCGAGATGTGAATTATTTCATATCTCACAATAAATAGATGGTGCATAATGGCACCAGGCACAACACCAAGTACACCACCAGACTCTGTAGTAGTGTTCTTAAACTATATATTATGTTAAAAACTACTATTCTCCAAGACACTCTTAAATACATCACCTATTTGGTGAAATTGTTCATCCCACAACTGATGTTGGTTATTTTTGCGATAAATTCTTGTTGCACAAAACACTGAGAGAATCTTATTTGGAAGAATGGGAGGTTGTGGTAACAAAGGCATTAAACCTGGGTATTATTGCGGTGTGGTTATGAAGATCATATTGTAAGTTGCGTGCTATGTGGAAGAGAAACAGACTGCTCTATCGTTTGTAAATTAAATGTTCAGTGTCAATGGGAGAGATTTTTGAGTTTGCATGCCAAAACTACTCTTCTAACACTTGAATTGGTGAATGCTGAGATAAACAATTGATGTTGAAGGCCACTCTATCTAGTAATGACGCAACACAAGAAAAAACAATTTAAATCCACAAGAAAAGACAGAACACAAAGGTTTTTCTGAATAATAATATAATTGAACTGATCCTTGAACAATACATGAAAGCAATTTAAAGACATACACTTTGAATTGTCTTGGGAGTCTTGGAAATCCAAAGTCTATTGGAAATGAAAAACTAAATTAAGTGTTGTTTTGGAAACCTAAACGATCTCAAACGCCTAAAATTCACCATACATCGTGGCAAATTTGTGAGTTTTGCTCGTGGCGTCATTTTCCTTTCCGAAAAGGCATAGCACGCCTCATTTTGGGCTCAGATTCAAAATTTGTAAATTTCAGTTACATCCTTTTGTCTTTCATCGATTACGTTTCAATTATTTCAGTCATAATGTTCTACATCAAGTAAACACAAAGTCCATCGCATCAGATATGGAAAAATTAGTTATTTACCTGTCGTGACTTATGTTGTAAGAGCTTAGATTGGTAGTGGTTGTATTTTCACAAAAGATGTATTTCATTTCTTCCCCATATCAAGGTGTTGTCATAAACTGTAAAGAAAATAATTGGAAGAATTGCATAAATTTTTTTTTTTTATTCCTTGACTGAATAAAAGCTTATATAAACTAACTTCTACCTAACATTGTGAAAACATGAAACATAAAACTTCTTATACAAAATAGAGTCTTATTCTAAATTTCCTATTCTGACTTTACTTCTTTAACTATTCTAACTTTCATATTAGAGGTAAATTAATCTTGAACTTAGGTTTGGCTATGTTGAGTGCAAACCCTACATATTCTAACACACCCCCAAGCTGGACATGTAGACGCAGATGAAATGTGCAGTTTGGATAAAACTTTGAAGTCTAATTTGGTGAAGAAATCATGATTAGGTTGATGCAGGCTGGTCTGACGGTAGATGAAAACAATGGTGTCTCTTTGTTGATGATGAGTTGGGTTGGATGATGGTTTTGTATGAAGAAGGTGGAAGCAATGTATTCGTTGTTGTTGGTAGGCGAGATGGAAAGGAAGAAGGTCGCCGGTTGCAACGAAATGAAGGTTTGTGAGAGAACGGTTGTGTTTACTGTGTGAGTCGGCGATAGCTGAAAGGTGGTTATTTGTTGCGAGAAAATGAGATTGTAATACCCGCCAAATTCACTTACCAATATACTTGCATTATTTTAGAAGTTAATAATATTTATTGGTAGTAATTATTAATTGATAATAATTACAAGTAATAATAGTTTATGATTTTAATTTCAAACTTAGGTTTAGGCTGGTGGTGGGTAAAAGATAAAGGGTGGGTGTGTTTAGCCAAAGAAACCCTAAATTTTTATTTAAAAAGAAACCTAGTTTTTCTTTCTCTTTGCACACACACAAAAGAAAAAGAAAATCTGCGTTGGGAGGCACTGGAAGAAGAACCTTGGAATCTTGCAAAGAAAAAAATATTAGTGAGTTAAATTCTATCAAAATTTTAAATCTACGATATCGATTATTCTATGATTTTTTTTATGTACGAACTCAATTTTTTACAGATGTTAATCCTGATATAAACCCTAGATTCCTCGTTTTCTTTTATTGACAGTGATTGGCATCTTTACATTTACATTTTTATTAATAGTGAGGTGATATGAAAAGGGTTTATTTGTTTTTTTGATTGACATGTGTAAAAGAAAAGTTTTTTGTTGTAAGTTTTTGTTATTGTGGTGTGACGATTGGAAGAAAAAGTGATGGGTGGTTTTCCATATGTGGTTTGTATAGATTAGTGATGGGTGGTTTTTCATATGTGGTTTTCAAAAATGATGGGTGGTTTTTATATGTGGCCTCAAAATGGTTTTAGGATTACAGTGGGTTCATCTTTTTTGTTGCAGTTTGTGTGTGTGGGTTTCCCCAAATAATCACATGGGTTCGGTTTTTTTTA
>QNQO01008150.1:0-167087 GCA_003290165.1 Berberis thunbergii
AATCTCTAGTTTCACTTACAGAACCGAATTGTTAAAGATCAAAACGAACATAGCCGAGAATAGTAAATTAACATATTGTTTTTTATAGTACGTGTTTTATTTTTATAATTAAATTCAACATTCTCTTTTGTATAGTAAATTTTAGAGTTTATATTATTTTACAACTCTATCAATATTATTGTTTTTTTATTACAGTTATTTGAACAAATTAGATACAGACTTTATATACTTTAGAACTCTGATTAAGATATTCTTAATCTAATTAAATTTTTTGTGTGACAGACTTTGAATTATTTGTATTATTACTCATAACAAATAAATTGTGTTTTTTCTGTGTGACAAACAGAAATATGGGAGATAAAAACGAAACCAGTTTAATTGTTGGGGTGACATCTGGTCACTAAAGTTTTTGCTCATGATTAACCAGATAAATTAAAAGGAGTTGATTTTAAAACATGGCAGAGCAAAATGTTGTTTTACCTAACAACATTGGGTTTGGCGAAGTTTCTTACTGAAGATGAACCAAAGGCAAATGATGGAGAAACCTAAGAGAGTCACAAGGAAGTATTCCGCAATTGAAGCTTGGAGGCATTTTGACTTCTTGTGTCAAAATTACGTGTTGAATTCGCTAGATGAAGTTTTGTACAACGTCTATAGTTTTATAGTGCCAATGACCTGGGGGGGGGGCATTGGAAAAGAAGTACAAAATGTAGGATGTTGGACTAAAGAAATTTGTCGTTGATAAGTTTATGGATTACAAGATGACTGATGCCAAAATTGTCATTTTCCAGGCTGAAGCCTATGTCATCAGCGAATCTTTTCAGGATGAAGGCCACATCATCAGTGAATCTTTTCAAGTTGTTGCTATTATTAGGAGGCTTCATCCCAATTGAAAATTTTTTCAAACACTATCTGAAACACAAACGTAAGGAGATGAATCTAAAGATTGAAGAAGAGAACCGAGGAACAAACAAGCGCACACCGGTTGAAACAAAGGTGCATGTCATCGAGTGTTCAAGGCAGAAGAAGAGTTCTCGTAAAAGAAGTGTTCCTCAAAGAATAAAGGAAGTGGCGTAAACTCCAAAAGTCATTCGAACTTTAAAAGGTTCAAGGATCTTGCTACATTTGTGGCAACAAGTGGCATCTTGCGAATGATTGCCGAAACCGCAAGGATGAAAACAATGAGAGCCAATCTTCTCAAGCAAACTTGTCAGAAGCTCTGTCTGTCTTATTGAAAGGTTACAAATTAGCACCAATGTATCTGAGGTTAACCTCATTAATCATCCTCGAACGTGGTGGCTTCACACCGAAGCCACCCGCTACAACCTGCAATGATAAGACCATGTTTTCAACTTATGAGAAGTTGAATAACGATGACAAGGTCTTCATGGAAAATGAATCAGTCTCAGTGATTGAAGGCAAGTGAACTGTGGTATTAAAATACACCTCAGGCAAGAACGTCACTATGAAAAGATGTCTTGCATGTTCCAAAAGATAAGGAAGAATTAATTTTTGGATTTCTTATGGTAGAAAATAATTTCAGAATTTTTTTTAGTCGGGAAAATTTGTCTTGTCCAAAATGGAGTATTTGCGGGATGTGGTTACCTTACAGATTGTATTTTCAAGGCCAATGTAATGGTCATTAATAATGCAAAATCCATTTTTTATTTGCTTGAGTCCCCTTTACTGTGGCATGATAGACTAGATCATGTGAATTTTAAGAAAATGAAGAAGTTTGTTAGTTTAGGGTTAATCCCTAAATTTGATAATAAATAACAACACAAATGCAAAGTTTGTGTAGAAGCCAAATTTACTAAACATCATTTTCATTCAGTACAAAAAACATTGAAGTTTTGGGCTCAGTACACACGATTTATGTGATTTTAAATCAATTCCTACTCGAGGTGGGAAGACATATTTTATCACATTTATCAACTATTGCTCACGGTATTGTTATGTGTATTTACTAAATAGCAAAGACGAAGCAATCAATGCATTTTGTAAAAATACAAAACTGAAGTTAAAAATCAGTTAAATAAAAATATTAAAATATTGAGATCTGATAGCGGCGGTGAGCATGAATCTCCATTCGCAGACATTTGTGGAACAAAATAGTATTGTACACCAACCTACTGCTCCTTACTCACCACAATCAAATGGGGTTGCTGAAAGGAAAAATAGAACTGTAAAAGACATGATTAATATCATGCTTATTAACTCTAGTCTACCTGAGAATTGTGGGTGGAACCACAGCGCACGCTGCCGTTCGATCGACCGGATCGGATCAGAATGGTTTGGGCCCTTATTTCTTTTTGGACAAACTCCAAATCAGTTAGGATTTCCTTTATTTCCACCCCGCCAGTAAGTGTGTCTCCTGGGCAACAGGTAGTAATGTTTCATTTGCTATAAGTAGAATCTCAAACTGACCATTTGAGATATCGAAAAGACATAGCAATTCATCATTACAACAACAACCAACACAGAAGACAAAGTTTACATACAAAACAGGTTCCTCCATGTTTATCTCAAGCAAGTCAATTCATTTATCTATTCGCCTAAGTTTATGTCCTAACGTGCATTAGGAACGGAGACGAATTTGTTATATCTTAGGAGAGACCATCAACATTGCACCTAGACGCGTCGAGTATTGTCTAAGGATATTGCATTCAGCAAAGCCTCATATTAAATCTCATCCCCTCTAACATTGTTATCCCTGTGTTCAAAGTTGAATGTACATGATTTAGGAAGAGTTGTTCATGGGTCTGCTGCACAAAATGGGGTTATTAAGGAAGATGTGGTCCTTAAGACTGCTTTTCTGCACATGTATGTAAAACTGTAGTGATTTAAATTACGCACGTAGGCTCTTTGATAGGATGAGGGAAAGAAGTTCAATCTCATGGAATGCCATGATCACGGGTCATGCTAACAGTGGCTCAACTGAGGATGTTTTTCAGTTGTTCAAAGAAATGATATGGGATGGGAAGCAGCCCATTTCGTCTACACTTGCATCAGTGTTGCAACTATGTGGAGAGCCGACGGACCTAGGACATGGAAGAGAAATACATGGTCATACAGAGGTTGTGGAAGTGATAGTTTACATAGGTTTGTGGAAAAATAATGCCCTCATTGATATGTATGTTAAAAGTGGGGACATAGATTCCGCAGCAGAAATTCTAAATGGCCTGGGTTTTCAGCCTGGGTTGACTGCCTGGGGGGGCAAATTTACACCTTTGCCCCCTCTCTTTAACAACTTTTTTGAAAAAAGTGTTTAAAAAAGAGGAGGCAAAAGTGTAAATTCACCCACCCAGGCTGGAAACCACAACCATTGCGAGTATAGGATGCTAAATTTGAATTGAATCTAAGCAAACTAGGATTTACAATTGAGCATCCTATACTCGCAAATTTAGGATTTACAAACTAAAAAAAAAATATGAATTGAATCTAAGCAAACTAGGATGTTCCCTCTGCGTATAATGTCATTGCCACCTCTGTTCTAGAAGACGTTTCTTCGAATTGTATTTAAGAGAAGAACTGCTCTAGTGCAATAAATCAAGTTATTCCCTGGCTCATTAAAGGAGATAAGAACACAAAATTATTTCATCTCGCTTCCATGCTGCGTCGGAAACAAAACCTCATTCTTCGTCTCAAAGATGTTTCTAACAAGTGGCATTCCAACCAGACTCTATAAGACAAGTTTTTAACAACTACTTTGAAGACATTTTTCACTCCTCTAACCCTACCCTTGCCTCAAAAGTCACTCTCTTTTCGAACCTTCCATCACCACATAAGACAATAAACTCCTTTTCACCATCCCAAGTAAAAAGGAAATATGTTTCGCCCTCAGTGATATGGGTAGTCACAAGGCCCCTAGGCCAGATGGGTTTCATGCTTTCTTTTTCCAACACTATTGAGAAACAGTGAAACATGAGGTGATTGAAATCGTGAAATTTTTATTTCACCACCTGGAAGTTAGACTTGAATCTCAATGAAACTTTCATAGCTCTGATCCGAAGGTTTTAATCCTATTTACCTGACAAATTTTGACCAATCGGGCTATGCAATGTCATATAAAAGGTCATCTAAAAAATTTTGACAAACTGTTTGAAACCGTTATTGGATACCATCCATATCCCCCAAGTAACCAAGGTTTCTTTCTCAAGGTCGTTCAATCGGGACAATGTCAACCTAGCACATGAAACATTTTTTTAAATAAAATATTTCCGCAAAAAGAAACAAGGTTGGATGGTTATTAAAAATTGACATGGCCAAATGAATGGTTCTTTCTGCTCCAAATTCCTTGAGCAATTAGGTTTTGCTAGAGGATTGATTTCAAATGATTGAACAATGTATCTCCACCTCTTTACTCGAAATTTTGCTTAATGGATAATCACTCCCCATCTTCAAACCCTATAGAGGCATCAGACAAGGAGCCCCCTTTCCCTTACCTTTTCATTTTAATAGTGGAAGCCTTATCCAGGCTTCTTGCTTGAACAGAAAATGAGGGCCTTATCAAAGGTATTCAAATCAGGTGTCACTCCCCTTCCATCAGCCATTTGTTCTATGCTGATGATCTCATGTTTTTTTGTTGAGCTCTCTTATGGAAGCCTACTCAACAAAGGACATTCTCCAACAATACTGCTTAGCCCGGGTCAAGCAGTGACTTTGACAAATCGTTTGTTTTCTACAGGCGCCAAAAATGATCAACAAGATCCTAGGATCTAAGTTGTACAACCCAAAAGATAAGTACTTGGGCACCCCACTACTGTTGTCGTAAAAGAAAACTTCAGATTTTCAGTTCCTACTTGATAAAGTTAACACGAAAACTTTTCAGCTGGAAATCCCCAGGCTGGGAATACAACGATCATGATTAAAGTAGTCTTAAACTTGATACCCGTTTATATAATGCAAGCATTTCCTTCTTCCATGCTTCATCACCACCAAATTATACAACCTGGCCCGTAACTCCTGGTGGAAAAGAGTCGTGGATAGCAAGGCCAAACATATATGTACTTGGGATCACATTACTTTGCCTCGCCATCTCGGAGGTCTCAACATTCTTTCTGCTAGGAATAAAAATTTTGCCTTAATGGCAAATAATTTGTAGCAGGCTATTTCCTCACCTCACAATCCACGTGTTCTTCAACTCGAAGCTATTTATTTCAATAAAAAAAAGTATTTTTTAACTATCGAAACCTCCAACCACCGCCTCATTTGCTTAGAGAGACAATCTTACCGCATTTTTGAAATGAAACGCCATCTCATCTGGCAAGTTCTCTCAGGAGAACACATTGACCTTTGGAGAACTGTTGGGTCAAACCAGACTTCTTCCTTGCTGATTGCCTACCTTTACCTCTAACCCGACTACCCCCTGTACCATTTCAAATCTCTAGCTTCTTTCCTCTGGCTAGATGTCACAGTGGAACGCAGATTTGATCATATCCATTTTCTGACCTTGGTGGCTAGAGATATCCTGGATATAACTATCGGACATTAGTTAACCCTGATAAACTCATCTGGTTGTTTGACAAAAAATGTCTATTCTCTGTTAAAAGTGTCACTCGTGCTTTTACTTATGATCAATTTGAAAGCTCCACTTCCAATGCACTAAATCTGCACTTTCGGCTAAACAATTGAGAGAGTTATGGAAATCAAAGCCCCCACTTGCACTCTGTTCCTCCCTCTGGAAAATCACCCAAAACATTCTCCCCACTATAACCAATCTAGTTAGGCTTGACATACCTATTAAAGACTGTTGCATCTTTTGTTATGACCACACGGAGGATGTCACTGACATTTTCTTCATTTGTCCGATCATCATTAAACTTTGACACATTTTCCCTCGTCCAATTGATTGGCTCAACACTAACTTTAATCCACCCTCCGTTTCGAGGTTTTTTTTTTCTTTCGTGTGGGACACAACCAATGCTCATTTGGAGGCTAAGATGAAATGTTGTCTCAATTTATGGTTATTCTCCTAACTATCTAGCAGATTTGCAACAAAACTATTTTCAACAAAACCAAAATATGCACGCAAATGTTCATTTCCTCTTTTTGCCAAACTTGGATTTTTTGGAAAAATCAGTGGTTCCCCTAAAAACCTCACCCCTTCAGATCACTCTGGCTTCCATACTATTATGGATACAGAGAGGCTAATATCCATTCACCACATTCTGGAAACAACATTAACTGATAGTCAATCGGTTTCATCCACCACTACTCGGGCGGAATCCGCTGCCACTGGTGGTCCCATACTAAGGCGGAAACCACCAGAATGGAGTTGATTCAGGCCCAATTACAGTCAGCTAGACATCACATGATTAACTCTAGATCTTTGTAGCTTAGACCAATTCCCCCTATTTTGGACCCATAAACGATTATTGTTACTTACGATGCAAGTTTTGTCGACTTGTCTAAATAGGGAACAATATGGTTTTGGCGGTGAAATGTTTTTGGTATGGTTCTTGCTCGAGTGGTCAATCCAATATCAGGGAAAGTGTTGAATAACACTATAGCAGAATGTGACGCTGCTGAGGCAGCTCTTTTGCTGATCCAGGCAAAACAATAGAAAACATGACTTCTTTTGGAGACTTTGGGACACTCCAATTATTTTGCAAGAAGAACAAAAGGAGTCTATGGCGGCCATGTGTTGGATGTGAAGACCCTTATTAGCAACATTAAACGTCTTTTTACTCTTCATAGCTCTTGGATCTATAAATTTATTAATAGAGACCTCAACTTTGAGGCTCATAACTTAGTTATTGCAGCGGGACAAAAATATTGTAACTATAATTATTAATCTATATGCTATGAGCTTTTAAGGAAAAAAAAAAAACTAGGATATATCATAGGATAGAAAGCAGCAGGTAACTTGACCACGTTATTGGCACCGTTGTTTTTAGTAGAGCCACCACATTGGAATTATACAATGACGCCCCAATCTCAGAAAGTAAGGGTTTTTGTGTTCTGTCTTCTGTGTTCACCTTTGCGGAGAAATTGGTTGCGTTTCAGGAATGGCAACTTTGAGGATGATAGGTGAGTGTCTTTGTAACAAACCCCTTTTACTGTTTATGTAATTGATTGCTGTTTTTTCTTGAAGCTTCAGTACAAGTGTTGATTTAACAATCTTTGTTTTGGCAGATATAGCTGTTAATTTTACAGGTAATTTGAGTTATTGCAAGCATTTGGTGTTTCTTTTGGTCTTTGTTTATTTGTGTGGGCATGGTTGTAATGCTAGTAAGGAATTGTTTTGTAGATAGCATGTTTAAGGGGATTTACCATGGTAAGCAGTGCCACATTGGAGATATCGAGACTGTTCTAAGTAGAGCTTGGAGTGCTGGAGTCGACCGCATTATCGTAAGTTCTCCTTCGCAAATTAATCATAGTTAAGTGCTAGATATGAATCATACAGTAATGTCTCAAGTTCGTTAAAAATACTGGCCACATTATATCAAAATCGCCTTTGTAAATATTGGCAATACATGTCGTTTATCCCAATCAATCATAATTTATAAGGAAATATCTTGATTTTCATTGAAAAATGTCACAAGAACGAATTTTTAAATACTGGTCTTAATACAATATTTTTAACCCCAAACATTTAAAGAAGCTATTACTAGCAACAGTGAATCAATGATGTTATGAGGACGCGAAGTTGGGAGTTTGAAGAACAGTTATTTGTATGTGAGCAAAAGGTAGTGGGTTTTCATTTGCAAGAAGAAAATATGAATCATTATATCTGTTAAGCCGGGGAATCTATCCCGGCATTTCTCCCATCACCAATTTTAGCAAGTTTGCAGCAAGGAAAATGCCTTTGGATCTTTGCCTTAGGGCTACTCACACAGGGAGGAATAAGATTATTATTATTATACTTAAAGGAGTTGGAATGGGAGGGTTTTGGTCCTGCTGCACCCACTATTGCATGTTATGACTTAGATTTGCATGTTCCGTTCTTCCAAATAAAGCACAAGGAAGTCAAATAAATTGTAACCCAGTCATTTCTTTTATAGATATCCATTCTTTGGAAACATCTTATAACTTATTCGTTGGATGAAGAAAACCAGTTTACTTTATGCCTTTTCATAATTTCTCAGGGAGCAATCAATCTGCCCAGTTGGAAGTATCGGCCGTGACCATAATTCCCCAAAAAAAGGATTGAACTTAAAGTGCTAACTACTTGGCCATTGGCAGTGTTTATAGAATGTTTGCTTGAATTTGATTATGCTAACCCAAAAGTTTGAAAGTGTTGATATCAACTTGAATTTGATTATGCTGGCTCAGAAGTTTGAAAAAGTGTTGATGTGAACTTTGTAATGCTCAAATCCTAAAGAAGTTGGCTCACTTTAGAGGATCTTCCTCCAAAAAAGCATACTAATCACTTATTTTCAACTTGACGTAAATATCTCCTATTTGAATTAAAATTCCTGTAAAGACAGGTATCAATGTAACAAACTGCTTATATATTACTGTTAATGGGGTTCTTAGTACTGTAAATATCTATTGGTGATGATATGAATTTTTATTATTTTATTTTTTGTACCTGTGCTTGGAGTGTAGGTCACTGGCGGTTCTCTTCAGGAGTCAAAGGAAGCTCTAGCCATTGCTGAAACTGATGGTTTGTATTTTTGATATGATTTGTCTCTATGTCTTGTAAGAATTGTAATTTTAGATAAGTATAACTGAAATTATTTCGGTATTCCTTCCTCTCTGATATTTTCTTGGTTATGATTCCTCGTTGATACTCATTGCAGGGCGGCTTTTTTGTACCGTTGGTGTGCATCCTACTAGATCCAATGTACCAACTTCTTTCGTTCGGCTTATTTTATTAGTACTTATTATTTCAAAAGCAGGGTATAACTGCAGTGTAGTTGAATGGTTCTTTATGTTTTCATGAAGGAATTTGAGGAAAGTGGAGACCCAGAAAAGTACTTTCAGGATCTTGTTTCATTGGCGAAGGAAGGAGTAGAGAAGGGCAAGGTGTGCCTTTGGTTTATTATCTTCAGTTTAGCTTTGTCTTGGAAGAATGTTTTGTTGGCACCAAAGCTTTGTACTTAATAATGATAATTATTTTACCTTGTTGCTAGGCTAACTCGGCCTGTGTTGTATTTCTCCCTTTCCCTTTCTCATCTTAATATAATTCTCTTATGGATTAAAAAAAGAAGTTGAAATGATAGTCAACATTACAAATAATGATAGTTAGAGTAATCAGTTTTTCCTCTAAAATCCTTTAAACCATGAATTTAAATTTGTATGACACATGACTATATAAGGTTTTGTTCAGGATTCAAATCACCTTCAGAGCGTCAACTTATGTACCTTGATACTCTCTGAACTTTTACGTCTATAATGTAGGTAGTGGCAATTGGTGAATGTGGATTGGACTATGACAGACTTCAGTTTTCCCCATCCGAAATACAGAAGAAGTATGTGAAACAGTCACTGACTTTGTTAGAAGAGAATCTGTTGTTGTTTCTAGACTTCATCCTTTGATTGCATTCTTGACTCAGTATTTAAAATTAGGTATTTTGATAAGCAGTTTGAACTAGCAAATGCACTGAAGTTACCCATGTTTCTGCACATGCGTGCAGCTGCTGAAGATTTCTGCGAAATTCTAAGCAAAAATAAGGAAAGGTGAGTTTTACTAGGTCCATAATTTCTAGAACTGGATTGATACTTGCCTCAAGTTTTGCGTCTACTCTATCTGCTATGGTTCTATGTTAGGATTTAAGAACCATTGAATTTGTGCTGCATGGCACGGACATTGGTGCATATATCTGGCTCAACTCATATATGAAGTTCTTACTTGTCAAAACCCGAAACATCAGATTCATGGACTTGGCATTGTTTGTACGTGGATTAATTTAGAGAAAAAGAAATCATGTCACAGTAAAACGTGAACTGTTGGATATCAAATTTTCTAATATATAAATCCATAAAAGAATGCATGTAACCAACATTGTGTTTGCCCTGAAGAAAATTTCATCATTCCAAGGTAGAACTTCAAAATTCAGTAAATGTTGGTGATTATAAATTGTTTTGAAGTGTTCACAAGAGTCTGTGTGACATCTGACATGTATCCCTACACGGGGAAGCCTCTCGTTTTGATCAACTTCTTTTTTCTTTTCTTCAACATCGACATAGGTTAGGCAGTTTCCATTTGACCATCGAAAATGATGTAACAGATTGGATGGTCATATGGTTACAGTAAATATAATCTGTTGCTTTATGCCAACTGTACACAGTTGCATTGATTCCACATATTCCAAATGTTTTTCCATGTGTATCACTTATTTTTCATTACTATATGATCACATTAGCTTATGTTATCAGTATCATTCTTTTGCCTGTTATGGACAAACATTATGTGAGCACATATGGACCCTCCCACGAGTTGCTCTTCTTGTTTGACAGGTTCGTTTCTGGAGTTGCCCATTCGTTCACGGGCAGTGCAGAAGATCGTGATAAGCTGTTGTCATTCAGTAATCTGTTCATAGGTAAGCTTCTTCATTCAAATGAGTTGGCTAGTTCATTTTAGCAATTACAAATGAGTTGCCAAGTTCTTTAGATTGGTTGGATGTAATTAACCTCATGATTCATTAAAATGATGTAGATTTAGGAGATGTTTGATATGGGATTGAGTTTTCTTTTCTCGCTCTTCTCTGTCTTGATTATGGTTAAAATACACATTCTCCAGTTTCCTCACTGCAACTGATATCTAATATGAATGTAGTACGGACTAGACTTCTTCATAGTTGTTATTGTATATTTTTCAGTATCTTAACTTTTATTTTCTTTTAAATATTTCCTGGCTCACTTGGCTTGCTTGCGGTTAAAATACACACCTTCAGTTTTGATCCATTCTTGATATGGGGGCTAAACAGGTGTAAATGGCTGCTCTTTGAAGACTGCAGAAAATCTTGATGTTGTGAGAGGACTTCCTCTTGAAAGAATGATGATAGAGACGGATTCACCATACTGCGAAATTAAGAGCACCCATGCTGGAGTTAATTTGGTAAAATCTGTGTGGCCTTCAAAGAAAAAGAGAAGTATGATTCCAAGTGTATGGTTAAAGGACGCAGTGAACCTTGTCTTGTCAGGTATATGAAGTCCTCCTTTCCTCAATTGTCTTCTAAGTTTATTTTCTTTCAATTTTATGTATCTTTAGCTTGATATATTATTAAGTTGGATTTTGGAAATATCTGGTGCCTTGAGGAATACTGGGCCGAGAACATTCGTATTCAAATCTCCATATAGGCCCACGTGTGCTCTAAATATGAATGTCTTTTATTGCAGATAGTCATTACCCTCCATTTTCTATTTAAAACAGTCAGCATCTCTTAGCTTGAAACTTGATTCAATTTGTTAAGATGAATGCTTCTTATATGTGGTAAGGTTATATTAGCATTTCGCTACACTACACATCCTTGTAAACCTACAAAGGGCATACTTTTGATTTTTTTTTCTTATTATTTTTTTTTCCTTTGCTAAAAAAGGACATGACACTCATCAGTGAAGAAATTTAAACTTTCACAGCTCGAAGAAAAAAATAACTAAATTAGTAAAATATCATAAATCAAATACTCAACTCCAAGAACAATATTTTCTCCTTCTCTATTCGATACTTCTGCATGGTTTGTTTTCATGTTATGGCTGGTCCTTGTTATCTACGCTTCCACTACCAACTGAAACTTGCACAGAAACCAGTAAACTGAATTTGGTTGTGTGCTTTTATAATTTGTAAATAATTACCTTGGCTGCAAAGCATATTCCAACTTGTTCTAGCAGGAATGTTAATGCCTTGGCATTTATTAGGTGATACATCCAGCTGAAGTTTTTGTTATATGATTAATTGAAGTTCCTGGCTTTTCTTGTTGTCCAAAAAGAATTCCTTCACGAAAAAACCGTTCACTTGCTCCTGCTACATCTCCTAATCAAAACTTGGACCAAATACAGTGTACCATCAATCTCTACTTCCTTATTTTACGGAGCAGTTTTTTTAATTACATATATAACCTGTTACACTTACTAAAATTGAAATAATGTTATTGAAAAAGCAAATCCTTATCTCTTTACCAACTAAAAAGTAAGACCTTAATCACAGAACTGCTCCAACAATCCATGAGAATGCTGCACAGCCACAGTCAGTTGGATATGCTCATCCTTGACCTTCTACTTTCTCAGATTGTTAGGTTATACTATTGTCACTTATGGAAGTGATATAAATCGTTGGTGGTGCTTTTTGTAGGCTTATTTGTATTCTATTAGTTGAAAACTACATAATTATAATGAGCACCAGATAGGAACGCTCTGCCTTTCTTGTCCCATTTTATTCCCTTTACTCGGAAAGTTAAAATCTTGTTCTTGTCCTTTTCAGGCAAGTTCTTGAGGTTGTTGCTGGCTGTAAAGGTGTTGGGGACATAGATCAACTCAGTAAGACTTTATACCAGAATACTTGCAGGTAATCTCACCATCCATTGCTTGGTTTTCTTGAATCCAATATTTATCTATCTGTCATTATATGTGGTGGAATTGTCTTAGAAACTCTTGGAATTAAGGTTCTCGGAGTAAACTCATCTGCTTGGTTCAAACACAATACATCTTCAGGTTCTCGAAAAAACATGAAAGTTAGCATTTTGAGAAGTTGGTAAAGGTGGGATTTGAACCACAAGATGACGCCTTCATATACAAAAACTTATTTATTACTTTTCTTGTCCACATTTCTGTAGGTTCTATTGTAGCAATAGCGTGGTCCTTAGTCCTTACCAGTTATCATAAATATTAGCACTGACCTCCATGGACTCATTTAATTTGACAAAGCATATACTCAACTGCTTGTTCGCCATGAATGAATAATTAATGTTTGCATTGTAGGGTCTTCTTTCCTCAAGACTTAGACTCTGTAGCAGATGCACTTCTTAATGATGGTCCCAGTGTCTAATAAACACCTTGCTGCATGTTTGTGCAAATGCGAGCAATCCAGGAGGTATGCTTGTTATGCTTCACTAGAAGAGATCCCAAAGGCCTTAACTTAGAAAATGTTTCGGTAACCATTTGTTGTAAAGATATATGCCTGATATCAACCAATTATTAGTTTCTGAAATGTAAAATGCTTTTTTTTTTCTTTGTAAGCTTGGATATTATGTTACTCACTTTAGTTAAAACTTAAAATAAACCGGTATTTCACACTCTTAGGTTGCAAGAAGATTATCACTGGGATGGATGTCTCCCACCTCTAACCAAAAACTGTAGACAATGATGTTATCTTTTCTTTGGTTCTTGTGTCAGAATGAGAATTGAAAGATTTGGTCTTATTACCAGCTCATGGGTTGGCAAGTCGGTTTCAAGTAGCTACATGAATGGAAGGAAGGTTGAGGGTTGTTTCCAGCTTTGTTGGCACAACCTGATTAATGAATGATGAAGCTGATCTATAAATTTGGCCCAAAATAAATACAGTAAAATGTTTGAAGGGTATCCCAAAGATTTGAACGGACTGAAATGCAGTCATTTTCATGTCTCTATTGAATGTGATAAATTAAATTAGATTCCTACTGGTGGTTGAAAGCAAGGAATGTGATTTCTCAAAAAATCTCGAAATTTCATGAAATATATTTTATTTTAATTACCGAAAATTCTTTTGAAATTGAAATATTTATTTATTTCACTAGGCAAATTTCAATTTTCGTACATTTTAACCCGTTATAACTTTAAGTATTAAAATTTTGTTATATAATTAATTTTTTGTAATATGTAGTTTGTACGACATTATGAGTTTTGTGAGATTTTTACTATGTAAAAGTTTGAAATGCTTAAATTATATTGATAACTTCAAAGTTAAAACTGAATTATTTTACATATTTTCTATACCTGAAATCAACTTATCGAAATTACTTTGAAAAACGAAATAACAATCCTTGGTTGAAAGATTAGCACTTTATCCCAATATTGGGCCAAGGTTTCTCTTCAAACACTGCATCACTTCATCTGGGCCCCTTTTGTTTAGCTAGCTATTTTTTCCTCAGAGCTCAAAAACATGTATTGCACGGAAGCTGTAGCCTTTGCTCAAATGAGCAACATCATGATCACCAACAATTATAAGTAGCTCTTAGTGGTTTGTCACTTACAAGTGGTGCGAGTGAAAAATGCCCACAAACCCCGTTAGTGTTGTAAGCTTCTGTGGAAAATGCAAATACACGAATAATTCAACAAAGTAGGCTCAATTTAGAAATAAAGTCTCCAGAGTCATTATTCATGAAAGGTATCGTAAGACCTTTAATATGTCTGAGTCCTTGCCTCTCTGTGAGTTGTTTCTTGTCCAAAACAATGTCCTGAAGCTGCACACTGATGTCTCTCTAATTGATGGATGGATAGATAGATACAGAAATCCATTAACTTGTTCGTTTTTCTACTTCAATTATGAACTTATGGAGAAACTAACTTTTTCTTCGATCTCTCCCTCTCAATTTTAGTTATGGGTCCCCTTGTCACTCTCAATGTTTACGGTGGTATTAAGTATTTCAGAAATTCTAAGTATTTATAGCCTGTGTGCTTTTTCCTTTTTCTTGCTTTGCTTTGCATGTGGTTGTGTACTAAACTGACAAGTCAAATCTCTCACACAGGCCAAAGGGTGTGCTCATTAATGTCGACTAGTTCACATCTTGACGTGTCCTTGTTGTAGCTGGAGTGAGTGGATGTGCATTGCACGGGTTCCTTATATTGAATGGATCGCTTTTTCTTATTGTCGAGGGGGGCTCCTGAGCAGGAAGCACAGGACGAGTTCCTGTGCATAGATCTGCGCCGTCGGATTTGATTCAACGGTTTAGATTGATAGATTTTAATTCTTATTTTATGAAATTCATTTTTTTTTAAATTCATTGATCTGAACCGTTGGATCAGATCCGACGGTTCAGATCTGTCTACAGGAGCTCGTCCTGTGCTTCCTGCGCAGGAACCCTTGAATTCGTCGAGGAAATGGGCGATGGAGGAGGGTATCCCCCTCGAGATGTGTGTGTACCCATAGAATGCATATATATATATATATATATAAGAGCCCTTCATACTACTGAGGGAATGGTAAGGAAGAGAGCTCTCCCTCGAGATTAGCAATGGCATGCATCTCGAGATACACTCATCCATCGCTCTCTTTCCTTCGCCCATTCCATATAACACACCAACAATTCTAGCCAACCGTATTTGTTAGCCTTTTTCTATATACATATTATGGCAACTCTACATACCAGCTCACGGGGCTTATGATTTAAATGCTACAAATATAGTATTGGTTTGATTGGAAACTTATTAAGTTGTTTGGTTGTAGAATGAGTTGAAAAAAAATTTATACGACATGAGTTCTTTCTACTTGTTTTGTGTGTGTGTGTGTGTGAAACCTCTCTGTCTAACAACAAATTCTGAAAGCGAAGCTCTTAATATCTTTATCAAATAACCAGCTCAGATTCTTTTTAGAACAATATGGAGTTGAATGAAATTGATTTCAATCAATCACTTTAGTGTTGCATTAATTCTCCATAACTTTCGCATATTAGACACGTTCAACTAACTTACAAAACCATTACCATCTAGCTAGGTTGGAATGACGAGTGACTCTAGGTGTAGAAACAAGACTTGGTAAGTTATTCTTAGATTTTCGAGACTTTGAACAATTGAACCTCTTCATAAGTGAGATCATGCACAAAAAAACCAGCACATCAGGTAACCAACCAAAAAATTCAAAGATCTACAGCTCTTTGGAGTTTTTTTTTTTTTTCTTCCTTTCAAAAGATTGTTTTACAAAATCCCATTCTGGGGCAAGTTTTGTTTGTCCAAGTCCTAGTAATTTCTTTGATTCAGCCCTTAATTCATTCCTTGAAAAATGATAATCCAATTGTAAAAAACTTCGAATCCAACTGCAAGAAATTATCAAACAATAATAATTATTTATTTATTATTACTATTTTTTCAAATAAAATGGTAAACGGAATTAAAACTCCAACGGTAAGAAGCGTGTAAAACACGAGCGCTCCATTGCTAATCTCAAGGGAGATGGGTCGCTTGCTAGTTTCCTCGACGTTTAGAAAAGCACTAATTTTAATTCTTATCTTTGTTTGGGAGCGATAGAGGAGTGGTTGTCATTATCACGGGAAGACATAACATTTCTTTAACTTATGCCGAAAAAATTAGTGAAGAAACATAAAAGAAATGAAAGTGAAGGTTCGTAGAAAGCTCTGAATTGGTGGTATTTTTCTTGCTCACCACTTGAGATGAGAGTCTGAATCACGAAAAAGAAGAAAATAAAAGAAGGGGGGCCCTTAGCCGGCAAGACATTGGAAAAAAAACGTTTCCCTTTACCTCAAGAAACCAATTTCTTGTCCAATATACTATAAACTAAGTTCCTTATTTTATTTTTCTTCTAAAAGCAATTGTGCCGCTGGGGATATCGAAACCAAGGCATGGGTTAGCAAGCAATACATGCACATTTTAACGATACACATCATTTGTCCTACTTCAGCTATGGCACAAAGTGCACCTATGTGTCTATTCAATGTGTTTGTGGGCATCTGGTTTTATAGCACACTGAATGTGTCTTAGTAACTTTTTTAATTTGAGAATTAAACACTACTTATATAGTATGTGGGCGCCATGTGGTTTAACGCACACTGCTTGTATACCAAGTCATGCTACATTTTATTCTATCTGTTAGGTCGTAAGCCATTTTCTTTGGAAAATGAAATTTATATTCTTATTTATACAAATTTCTGCTATTTAATTGTCTATTTATTGACAGAAAATTGATTATTCATTATACTGTTTTTTCACCAGTCATGAGAATCCAAATCTGAAGAAGAAACTTCAAAATCAGATTCATAAAAACAATTTCAATTTTCATCTCTCTTTTCCGTGCAACCAAACAAACTCTCGCTAAGGACATGGTGCAAGTAAATGCTATGCGTTAGAAAGTGGTTCGCATGTTAACATCATTATAACCAAAACGTAATGGGAGTGGCCGTTTCCATGACTTTTCTTCTTTCCTCCTTTCAACAAACTCCAACTCGACCCCCATCCCCACCCCACGTTGTCTGTCTCTCTAACACTTTCATTTAATTTCCACACAAATTGATTTACTGTACTATACAAAATGCACACAAAGACTAATCTAATCTAATGATCTCATGGTGGACATACTTATAAAATGATACATTGTACTAATCTGTGCCTCAGGGGCGGATCCAGGATTTTAGTCGAGGTGGGGCGAAATGGAAAATACTTATTAGTTGCTAATAGTAGTTATCAATGGTAAAGCCAATTTTTTTTACCGAAGCTAGTAACTAATAAAAAAAATTCAACTATAAAAAATACAATACATATATCAAATTGAATCCAAGTGTAGTCAATTTTAAGCCAAAATAAGGTCACTGTTGATAACCTTAGCAAAAAGCAAACAAACATAATAACTAATATCACAAAAGAGTTTGTCTAGGCAGCCAGACTTTAAAGCCATTTTTTGGTCAGGTTAGAGCATTTTTACACCTTTACCCATTCTCTTTAAAATACAATCACAAACATTATCTATAAAAGAAATAGAAATGTAAAAAACTTAAAACCTGATCAAAAAGTGGCTATAAAGCCTGATTGTCTAGAATTGAGAATCACAAAATAATTAGGATAAGTTCTAGGTGAAGCTAAAAAAAATTTAAAATTTGCTAATCTAATATGATCATAATACAATTTCAAAGAAAAAAATAGTTTATATGAGGCTCAAATTTTATACGAGTTGGTTAATGGTATATATTTTCATTGAATTCTATCGTTATTATTTTAGATATTAATTTTAAATATTTTTTGTTAGGGGTTTAATATCGCTTGTGAAAAACAATTCATTTATTTATGTTAATAAATTTTTATTAAACTAAACATTTTTAATGTTTGCAATTACTAATAAAATTGCATTAAAAATAAAATAAAAAATACACTCGAAGAGTATCGAACTCAGGTCTTTTACTAAAAGTAATAAACCTCCAACCACTACACCAACAAAGACATGTTTAAATATTTTCATAAACAATTAACTTATTGTATTATCATTATATAATCAATTTTTAAGACTAAAATATATATACTAAAAATATTTTAAAAGTTGAGGGGGGGCAGCTGCCCCCTCTCGTCCCTTAGTAGGTCCGCCCATGTCTGTGCTAATATATTGACTAACGAAGTTGGTGAAAACGATTTGTGTATTGTTTTTTCTTAATGCCAAATCATAATTCATTCATTTAAAACAAGTGCTTGTGGAAGTCTAGTACAGAACCAATGTCAACGAATAAGGCCATGCCACTACTAGTACTGTCTATTGAACTATCACCAATAACTTGAGCAAGATTCAAATTGAACTATTACCAATAATTTTGGCTTTGGGCACCCATCCAAAGTCAAAATTTTGATTAAAGATGAATCTGATCAAACCTTGCTTAAGACTTGCCACCAAAGAAGGGAAGGCATCATAGACATAGAGGACGATTTTGTGGGATTGATGGGGGGTCTTACGCAGGTGTCTCAGTCATTGGACCAAAATCCAACGACTCATATCATATAGATTTGAAATACAGATTTTATTTAAAAAAAACTTCCCGCCCAAAACCTCTCTCCTCCCATATGATATGAACCGTTGAATTATAATCCAATAGCTGAAACACCTGGACAGGAGCCCATCCAACCCACTGTGCACAGAAATCCCACCTCAATCCGATTTTGTGGCTGAGATTGTGTGGTGCCAGTCCAAAAGTCACCAAGTGAATGAATAATTGAATCTCTCCGAGTATATAGTTGGGTTGGGTTGGGTTGGTATGCCCCTTCCATTAGATATTATTTCCTCTAATTATAATGTGGAATTCAAAAGCAATACTCTTTACTCATTTATAGCAGATCTCAGTCACGCCACACCAATTGACTCCCTCCAGCATCCTACTCCTCCCCATTTCTTCTATTTATGTGTACGTATTTCTTCCACCCCTAATTATTATAACAAAAGCCTGATTTTCCATTGTTCACGCTTGGTGTAGAGTTCACTCTAAGCTCTGAGAGGGCAACACTTTTAACCCAATGCTATGAAAATTTATTGAGTTGGTTTAGAGAGCTAAGCTAAGCGTGCCAAGAAGCCTCATTACCATCGTAATCCACCGATTGAACACAATCACACACATAGATAGCCTCACTGGGCCTAGCTCTTACATTAATGGATACATTGCTCTTGTCAGAGTATATATAATAACACGATGCATATAAATACAAAGAAACCAGGACATATATTCCTTACATTCTGGCGAATATTAATCTTTATGTGCTAAGTACTTGGGTCTTACACACATAAATAATCAGATCCCCTGCCTAACGCAACAATAGATTATACAACCTTATAATAAACTTATAATTCATTCATCCAATTTCCACCACCGTCAATAAAATTTACTCAAAAATTGAGATTATATTTCAAATCATTTAATTGGATATGCTTGCTGACTAATAATATATACTCCCGAACATGGAAAACATACACAATTTTTTTTTTCTTGTTCTTAGATTACTTCGATCGCACCCGTTGGATCGCGATCATCTCATCTCATCACAACACACTCGATGAAACAAGAGATTCACTCTCTCTCTCTCTTTCAACATCTTTGCAGCTGTTGTTGTTGTTCCATCATTTTGGAAAAATCCTCGAAACACACAAAACCATCTCCATCGCTATCTACACCGTCTATCATGCGCCTGCAATCCTCTAACGTGCACCGGTCGTCCCCAATCGCGGCGAAGATCTCCAAAAGCTCCTCCGCGGAGATCTTTCCGTCGCGATCGGCGTCGAAGATGTCGAAAGCGTCGCGCAGCTCGGAGCCGCAAGCCGGACCGAAAGCGGAGCTGATGGCGCCGAATTTCTCAAGGCTGATACAACCGTCACCGTCGCGATCTATATCAGTCATCATCATGGTCATCTCCTCCTCACTCAGCGGGTCAGTACCGATCCGACTCAGTAGGGCCTCCAACTCGGACCGTGTTATCTTTCCGTCCCCGTCCTTGTCTATAACGTTGAACGCCTGCACGAGCTCGTCCGTCCACTCGGTAGGGGGAATCTCGTTAGTGGAGGAAGAAACCGGGAGGACTGAAACGGGAGTTGTGGAGCCCTGATGCGGGATAACAGAGGAGGAGGAGGAAGAAGTTCCATCAGATGATGAAGATAAAGATCCTGAGCTAAGGTCTGAGCGTGAGATGTCTCTGGAACGAGAACGTGAACGTGAACGTGAACGAGACCGAGCATTCTTCCAGATTTGCTTCGGGTTTAGATTTTTCGCAAGCTTCATCGTGATTAATACACAGTAAAGAATCTCCAAGATGCGGAAGGGGAAGAGGAAGAAGAGGAATAGGAGAGAAGATTGATAGTGGGAGGAAGGAGAGGGGAGGGAGGGTGGGTTAAATTAGGAGCCATTGGGGGTAGGGGAAGTGAGCTTCCAGGAAGGTTCCTAGGACTGCCCCCTTTGCTGTTTTTTCTTTGAGATCAATAGTTTTTTATAGTCAGTTACGATGGATTTGATTTGATTTGATTGGGACTTTGTGACTCGATTTTTTAATGCTGTGCTACAGTGGTAAAGTTAAATAATGTTGCCTTGGGATGATGCGGGTTTTTAATTTGATGGACAAATGAGAGGTTTAATGATGTAAGATACAGTGGGGGAGAGGACAAGTTGCAAATATGATTTTGATGAAAATTGAGTGGATTTGAATTTTGAATGGATGAGATTTATTAGATAGAGGTCAAACATGATAATCTTAGATAATTCATGGCTCCTTCTCAGTAATTACATTGTATGTGCCGTTTCTCAAAGTAAACACGTGAATTTCTCAAATACTTCCCAAAGAAATGAACCCGTCTAACTGGATGACACAAAGAAGCTATTCTCTGTACATTGGGCTAGGGAAAACATGCAGGTACGTACAACTTTGGGCTTACAAAGGTTGATGTATTGTTCTACACGCCATAGTCGCAGTGAATTATGGAGCACTTTAAGAACATAGACTTTTGTTACAAGACTTTTTTTTAATTTCACGGACCAAGTGTTGCAAATATTAAGGGTGGGAAAAAATCGATTTAAATTCGGTTAATCGATCAAACCGATTTTCAAGGTTCGGTAATCGAATCGAAATATGAGTAGAAAGAAAATAATTTAAATCGAACTGAACCGATTATAAACAGTTTGAAATCGGTTTACGATTTTGAACCGGCCGATTTATAACCGAACCGACCGATTAATTAGATATATATAAATAACTAAATAACAGGTAAGTGTCAATACCTACCTGATTAGTGCATCAAATGCACTGCAGTGCACCCTGTTGCACTGAATTACCCCATTCTTTTAAAGTTTTCAATTTTGGGCTAAAATTGGGTCTGTAAAAAATTGGACATGTTTTAATGAAAGTCTTTCAAATGCTTTATCCTGAAATTTCGGTCCAACCAAACCGATCCGAAATTCGGTTGAACCGAATTCATCGATTTACAAATACAAAATTTCGTTTTGGTTTGGATTTTAGGCAAACTGAATAAAATCGATTTGGGGCTCAAAACCGAACCGAACCGACATTGCCCACCCCTGGCAAATATAAATGAATTCTTGCAAGTGTTAAATTTTTAAAATAAAAATAAAAATACACAATTGATAATCTCATGAAAATCATTCTCTCCCAAACCATAAATTGAGACAACCACCAAAGCACATTATCTTTTGGAAAAAAACAAAAAGGCTGTATTGAAATTCTTAAGCAATGACTCGGGATGGAGCTCAGAAGTTTACAATTCTAGCATCTATTGAATCCCTTCTCGTGTGTCATTGAAAACCTTATTCGAATAAAAGACTAACCTTTTGCAAAGGTGGATAAGTTGGATTGGTTTATGGATCATCTCTGTATTGGAAAATAGTTAGAAAAAAAAAATTGCTGAAATACAATGAAGTTATTGGTGCTTGTCTAGGGTGTGTTTTTCTTGCTCCAATGGACCAGAGGCCTGATGCCTTATCTGGGCTTCTGTGGCCTTGTATTGAAAACTAGTTTGGTTGAACTTGAACCTGAATTCGACTCGAGGTAACACAAATCTAATTAGTTAAATGCCCAAACTTCATACAAGTACCCAAAAGTGATCATTTTTGTTGAAGCCCAATGCGAGGGCGTCAATTGAGTATTGGCCAGTTCATACGACCACAAATAAGGGAACCATGCTGTCATCAAAAAAAAAAAAATCTATGATAAGATTTGAGGTGGAGGGTGGGTATACTTCAATGAATCATTCAACAAAATCGCAAAAAGTGAATAAAAATTTATTTTTAGCGGGTGGGGGGTGGCATATAACCAGTTGTATACTATTCGCTATTGAAAATAAGGTAACATTAGTTAAAGAACTCTGTTGATTTTCTTGTCCTGCGCAAATCTGCCTGATGCATACCATTTTCCGGCAATAGTTTGGGTTGAAAGCTCAAAACTATTGAGCTTTGGGCATATCTTTAGAGCATGAAAATTTACTAGCAAAGTTCAAACAACGGTCATATTTAACTTTTGAACTTGCACATTAAAGATGCTCAAATCGGGTATAATTTAGAAGATCTTACGAGCGAATGCATGAGCTGGGGTAAGTTTTCATAACCAAAAAATTGTCAATAAGCCATATCAATAAAATCTGGAATGTTTCATGAAGGGGGGACAATGACATGCTAGTGGGAGGTTTTAGGCTAGATGGCGATTAAGCCATATTTTTACCCTTGCTGGTTTCCTCGCTCATTTCCTCGACATTTAGAATTCCCCATCTATGTATCACAATTGTCCTTGAACATCAATGTCTATTTTCAAATATATAATTGTCCCAAAGCCATCTTACTATTGAAAGTTACTGACAAATTTTTATTTATTTATTTTTAGAGCGATTCTATGTGTCGAGGGAAAGGGCGAGGAAACCAGCGAGGTAAACGAGGTGGCGGGGGGTGAACCGTTCACCTCCCTCGAGATGCGCGCGTGGAAAACATCTTGAGGGGGTGAACGGTTCACCCCCCGCCACCTCGTTTACCTCGCTGGTTTCCTCGCTCTTTCCCTCGACATTTAGAATTAACATTATTTTTAACTCATGACCCCTTTCATTTTAAATACCACCGGCAGGGTTTGAATTTTGAACTTGTGATTTCATCTACCATAAGTCTATAACTTTATTGTTGAAGTTGGCTTTTTTGTGTTTGTATAAGTTTGTGAATAAATTAATGTTGATTACAAAATTGTTTGGCAAATTTGCAAATTTTATTATATATAGTTAAACCTCTATAAATGAATAGCTTTGAGACCAAGAAAATTTATTAATTTTTAGTGAATATTAAATAATCCAAAATTTTAAATTATTAGTTATTAAAGTATTCCTTAATTTTTTTTTTTAAATATTGTAAATTGCATTTAGTTTATCATTTTAGGGACTAAAAGTTTCATGTATTTATTTAATCACGAATTTACTTATTTTTCCAAAAATAGATTGTACATTACTCAATGTATTATATTATTACATTTTATGAACATTTAACCAAACAAAAACTCTATGTATTAAGAACTCCAATTCTAGATAGTCAGACTTTATAGTCATTTTTTTGTCAGATTTTTTATTTTTTACACTTCTACCCCTTATATAGATAATGTATATGGACGTGTTTCAAAGAAAATTGGTAAAAATATAAAAATGCCCAAGCCTAGCCAAAAAATGGTTGGCTGCCTAAACAAACTTATATCAAGAAATTATTGATTTACATATTAAGTAACCTTTATAAATTAATATCCTTGGGACAAAGGAAAATCTACTAATTTAGCCAATATTAAATAATAAAAGTAGTAATAATTTTTAATTAATTAATAACTTATTAATTCATCAAGATATTCCATATTTTCTTAAATATTTTACATTGTATTTAGTTTCTCATTTACGAACTACACTTCTATGTATTTGTTTAATTAAGTAAATTTATTAATCTATTTATTTTTTCCCAAAAATAGTTTTATGAATGTTTAACCAAGCAAAAACTCTAAAAATTATTAATTTACATATATATTTTTTATAATGTATTATTTTATAAATTTAACAAGTTATTAATTTAGCAGGTTATCCCTAAGTTGGGACCGAGCAAAAATATTATTTAACCAATACTATTAATTTATCGAGTATTTTATTATCGAGGTTCTACTTTATTAGTATATAAGCTCAAGTAACTCTAATTAGTAACACTTTTGATTGATAAATAATAATAAAATGATTATTTTACAATTTTTGTAAAGCAGTAGGGGAAGATAATAATCAACATAGCAAAATAGCCCATTGAAAAAGACCTTGATTTATCAGAAGAAAAAAAGTCTTCCCTTCATAAATAAATGTTCCAAATCCCCTCAATTGGCTGGTCATAAAATCATTCAACATTTAAAATGAACCAAAGTTGGTAACTTATCCTTGAAAATGGCTGATGATTTAATGCTCTTGAACACCTTCTTTGAAGTTTTGAACTGTTTAAAGGTGAATACCCGTGACCAGGTTTTACCTAAAGTAAAATATGTCAATACATAGATGTAGCTGATGCGGTATTATGAAGTTATTTTTGTTTGTCAAGGGTCTGTAGTTTTGGGCTTATATGATTGACTTTATTCTTCTTGAATTTTCAGTAGATGGGATATCAAATCCTTGTGATAGATGTTTTCTGTCACATGTAAACTGTCCAATAGAACCAAGCCCAAGCCTAAAACTAAGCCCATATCAGAGTTTAGGAAATTGGGCCCAGTGCAATTACAATAGCAAAATGGACCATTGAGAGGAAAGAAAGTTTCAAAGTCTTCCCTTCAGAAATGAATGTTTCAAATCCGCTCAACTAGTCGTAAAAAATTAATATCATTTTCAACATTTGAAATAAACCACTCAACTGGTCGTCAAAAATTAATATCATTTTCAACATTTGAAATAAACCACTCAACTGGTCGTCAAAAATTAATATCATTCAACATTTGAAATAAACCAAAGTTGGTATACTTATCCTTCAATATGGTTGATCATAATGCTCTTGAACACCTTCGTTGAAGTTTTGAATGGTTTAAGCCTCATGACCCAAGTTTTACCTCAAATAAAAGATGTCAATATGAAGATCGGTCTCCTAGAGGCACACCCTTAATACGAGCGCATTGAGCCAATTGAAATATGGTTCTGTTGGTGCACTGCGATACATAATTTACATAAGGAAATCTTTAGGGACCTGCAAACTAATTCTAGAATTGAATGGAATGAAAATAAATTGAGAATTAGATTTGGAACCTGAATGTCATTGAATAAGTAAAATGTTTTGACTAAATTGTTCCAATAAAATTCCTTTTCTTCTTTCCCTTTCATGAATAGTGGTGCAGCTAAGAGAATCTTGTATTTGAGATAGGGATGCGCATGAGCCCCTCATGTACAATAATTGGAGTCGTTGGATATATCTAACGGCTGATGTTTGTGGATTTGAAATGTTTTTATTTCTAATGCTAGAGAGAGCAAATACATGGGTCCCGCCCCCACTGAAACTCTACATGTTTGGTTACCCCTTTGACCATTGTAATGTAATGGCTAATAAGTTTTGGATGAACAAATTCAGTGGCATATCCTTTTTAGCATCAATTACTACTAGTTACATAAAGAATAGAACGAATAACAAGAAAGTAACTAATCATTACCCGATTTCTCCTTGACGAATTTTTCCTTGGACATGGATTTCTGAGTGGATGACTTCTTTGTAGCTGTTTCTCAACTTCTCTTCTTTGTAGAGATTGTTGGATTGAGTGGAACCAATGCACCCAGAGGTTCATGAGCATAGAGAACCAAATGAATTCTAAGAATGAAAAAGGGAGGACATAGTTGGATAAATTGTTACCTTTCTATTTGGAATTGTTATCTGTTTGCTCGTGCTCTGACCATAAGATACACCTGGTTGTACAGGATAAGGAGTTGATCCAACTTGTGAGTTTGCTGCCAGCTGACTTGCAGGCTTCGGTGAAACATCTGGTCACAATATGAAGAGACATCAAACAATAATAAGTCAAACCTACAAAATGATACAAGCTAATATGACGTTAAATTTATCACGTACAACAGTCAACCAGAGGTCAGAAATTGATTTAATGATCTCAGTCCTCTTAGCATAAACAAGCCTTCATACTTCATTATATTTCTGCTCCACTTCCAACACTTTCTCGCTTGCCTCCTCGTTGACCTATCCAATCCAAACAACTTAATGGAAAGCTTGAAAAAACATGAGTAAAGTCTAAAGATTCAATTTAGTAGACAAAATAAAGTGAATTCTGGAATGGCTTATTTTGATTTAGTTGGCATTATGTTTACTCCAATTCTAGGAGTCAGCAAAGTTTCAAAGAATAAAAAGAGGCATACGGAGAAAAAAAATGCAAGTAATATACTATTGCCCATGCTACTAGTAACTAGTAGCCATACATTAGATATTATGTGGAGCTTCTTTCATTTCTCATTTGATTAACAAGCATTGAAGAAAATGAAAATGAATGCCATGACAGCAATGTACTTCAACTGTCGGCAATCCATTACCCCTTGAGCATATATAACCCCTCTAAACCTATAGATCAATGCAATGGTAAAACTGAATCAATTTAACACTAGTGAAAGATGAAACATTTCATTCTTCTTCCTCTCGTTTTCAAATATTAAATTGAAGATTAAATACTGACCAACAAAATTCACATTAGACAAAAGTTATACAATAAAACTGAACAGAGAAACAAAACCCTCTCTTCCTTGAGTAGACAAAAATAAACCCTTCCATGTAAAAACTCATAACACCCTCCTTAGTTTAGTTGATATAAAGTAGAAGACTAGAGAGCAAAACCCAGATAAGATAGAATATTGAGAGGGTGCATTTAGAACCAAAATCAAAAAATTGGTTTAAAAGGTTTTTAGCACAAAAACAAACTACACTGTGCCATCCTGCAGAATGAAAATTTTAGTGATCTTATTCAACAATATGATGTATGAATGTAGGAATGTATGATCTGCATCTGCAAGTACAACAATATGAGTCATATCCTTGTAATAATAGCATCTCAACCAACCATGTCTTTAAGGATCAAGTATATGACAATATAACTTGGGAAAATGGTATCAAGTTCAAAGGGTGGGTTCTAACATTATGGAAACGAAAAATGCTGAACAACTACTGCAAATCGTGAATAGCTGAAAATTCCAAAAATAAATAAACAAATAAATGAGGGAAAGGAAAAAGAAAACAAAATATTTGACATGCTTCAATACATAGATGCAGGTAACCAACAAAATATTTGAATCCTTAGAGACATTCATTGATGAGATCTGATTTTTTGTCAAATATAGTTTTTAAATAGTTCAATTCCATCAAAACACTACTACTCTTTGGTTTATGCAGGTGGCCAACGCTAAGTTGGCCTGGATGCATGAATTGAGAATAAGAGCAACTTAAGTTAGTCTTAGTCCTACATATTATAAAGGCAAAAACATAAGGAGGAGTTCAAAACTTCACTAAGATAATCCTACTGCAAATTTGAAAATCTTTATTCATAAGAGAAACCAACTATAGTGAGGCAGGACCTCACAAAAGCCTACACCCATCTAGTCCACCTAAACATACACACGTAAACTTATTTTATGTAGTCACCAAGACCAAAAACTTTTACTTGTTGGCTCTAATCGCTACATACTTATATAGTCACACTTTTATGTCTCATAACAGAAGCTTGTTTTCCTACCTAGTGGCTAAAAGAGATGTTTTAAGAATGGTGGCAAGAGGTGTTGAATGAATTATAGAAATTGTACCCAAAGAAAAAAAAATAGACATATGTATTTTTATGTCTCATAACAAAATCTTGTTTTCCTACCTAGTGGCTAAAAGAGATGTTGTTTTAAGAATGGGGGCAAGAGGCATTCAATGAATGTTATAGAAATTGTACCCAAAGAAACAAAATAGACGTATGTAACCCGAACACGGCGCATTCAAGCATACTCCAATATGATACATTATATGCACAATATGTGTCTGACATTTAGTACATATTGTTCATATTTTACACATGGGAACCTTAAGTGGAAGTAGACACATTGTTCATAATTTACACACAATATTTATCAAAGAGGGTTGATAAATGGATAAGAAATAAAATCTTACTTCACTCCGCAATGCAGCTGTGGCAGTTCTACGTTCAGCAGGGTCAATTGCAAGGAGAGTTTCGATTAGTGGCTGAAAGGATGGTGGAAAATCTTTAAATGTCTCCGCTAGGCATCGCTTGTATGGTTGTTGGGGCTTAAATATGGTTGCATGTGGCAATTTTGACTTTTTCCAGTATTCCTCGGTAGGGGAACCGCATAGCTTGAAAATTTTGTGCAGTTGCTCCACCTGAATGAATGGTAAACAATCACCAACAATTTAATAGGTAGCAGAGGTCTGTCGTTCATTGCATCATGGAGTTAACTGCTAGTGGAGTCAATCATGACGAATATTTAAACAGGAACTCTTTCACTATACCACAAATTTTGAAATTGGGGACTGGCAAAGTTGAGAAAAATTGGAATTGCAAACATTATATGTACTATGAATCATTGAATTAAGACAACACATAAATAGCTATTGATCATAATCCAATTAAGGTTGGATCGCAATGTATAACAATTACCACTTACGCTTGCTAAAAGATTAGCATTACTCGATATAGGATATTCACCTAAGCATCACAAAGGATCCATAATCTCATCGAAACATGAGAACTAAGTGCCCAAGTTGTATCATTCATTACAGTCCTTTATAGAACATACTAAAACCACAACATATTCTTCTATGACAATTCAAAAGAACTTTGAACTGTTCCCTTTTCTTAATCTGAGAATAATGGAATTGAATCATCCACTAACCAGTCACGAAAGAAGTTGAGGAATATGATAAAGCTTTTACTCGTACTCAAACATTAGTAGCGTTTATGATTCTTGGGGACCTATAATAACTAATAATATCTTGATTTAGACATTTAAAGATAATTAGAGCCAAAATTCATAGTATCAAATATAAGAGTAACAAAAATGAAACATAGATTTTTTTTTAATCAATGAACAATTTAGAAATAGCTAGGAGTTACCTCTATACGTCCAGACATGATAGGCTTTCCAGCCAATAACTTAGCAAGAATGCATCCTGCAATCCATAGGTCAACACCGACAGCATAGTCAGTAGCCCCTAAAAGAAGCTCTGGGGCTCGATACCAGAGAGTAACCACCCGACTAGTCATGGCCTGTTTGTGGTTAGGATCAAAGAATGTTGCTAATCCAAAATTAGCAATTTTAAGTATTCGTCCATTGTCAAGAAGGAGATTCGACCCCTTGATATCACGATGCAATACACTACAATTGTGGCAGTGTTCAAGCCCAAACAATAACTTATGCATATAACATTTTACCTGCCCAAATCAAATGCATAATAAGAAAAGAAAAGAAATAAGTCATATCTTAACAATACCCCATAAAACTAATCAGTCAAATGACATCCTCCTAACCTCACCTGAGGCACTGTAAACTTAATACTTGGGCTTTCAGCAAGTCCAGCCAAATCATGTTCCATGTATTCAAACCTAGAAAAAGGAAAAGAAAATCATTACACAAAAAAGTGAAAGAAGCCCCAAAATCAATGTAAATACCCCAAGGAATCGAAACCATAAAAATCGTAGGAAACCTCAACCCTAGGAATCAAATCCAGCAGAGAGAGCGAGAGTGGGGCGAGCAGAGTGACGGATTAGAGAGGGGAGCTGACAACAATCGCAGACAGAGCGAAAGATAGGCGGGCAGCAGAGGGAGAGGTGGCAAGTAGCAGAGGAGAACGCGAGTAGCAGAGGAGAACACGAGTAGCAGAGGAGAAGGAACGCGAGTAGCAGAGGAGAAAGAAGAGAGGCGAGTAGCAGAGGAGAAGGAACGCGAGTAGCAGAGGAGATTTAGGTTTCAAGAAGCGAGGGAGAATCACGCGCTATCAAACATTTGGGGGTTTTAAAATTCTGCCAAAGTTGTAATAGCGTTTTAAAGAGAGAAATGCTATTATGAAATGTCTTTGTGGTGTAGTTATAGCATTTTGGGCAAAAACGCTATAAACATATGCTATAAATGTGGACTTTTCTTGTAGTGTTTGTTGGTTTTGGTGGAGGTGGTGGTGGCAACTCTTTCACAAGAAGGGCACATAATGAGTGTGGTTGTTGGGAGTTGCATGTAGAACAGGTTGCAAGCCTTCAAAGCCCTCAGCTCTTGCAGCTCTATAAGAAGCTTTCTGTGTATCCATTTCAACACCCAAAGGTTGAGAGTCTCTACTCCCTCCACTTCTGTGATTTGAGAAATCCATCTGGAAAGATGAAAGAGTGCTGTTTGGAGAGCACACACCAACCCCATCTTCAACTTCCTCATTCGAAGGCAACCGATTCACATCAAATCCCCCTACAAAGAACCCAAACCAAAAATAAGCAAAATAAGTAAATAAAAACCAGATCTTAGATAATAAGTGATTTAAGAAATGGGTATTACGATTTTCAGTCTGCCATGGAAGCCCAAGGAAACCCTTGAGATTTCTTCAAAACCCTTGGAATTCTTTGAAATAGTTGTTGCATGTTTTTTTTAGGAATTTGTTTCAGTATTTGATTATGTCTTGAATAAGTCTTAGTTAAGCCCTAGTCTTTAGGCACTAGTTTAGTGTTTCCCTGATTTTATGCATTGCACTTATCACGTTTAGTAGTTGAGATCGTGAATCTGCTTTCTGTTCATCTGTAAAGGCTATATAAAGCCTGAGTTTGTTCAATAAAATGGTAGTCATTCCCACAGTTTGTTTTGTATACTTGATCATCTGAGTATTTTGATCATTTGTTCCTAACAAATTGGTATCAGAGCCCCCACTGGGCTTGAGAAAGAGAGATAAGCCGCAGCTTAGAGTGATTTCCAAACAAAGATAGAGATGTCGGGTAAAGGGAATGAGAATTTTGTCAAGGCTGCAATCCCACGCTTCAATGGTCATTATGATCACTGGAGCATGCTTATGGATAATTTCTTGAGGAGCAAAGAGTATTGGAGCTTGGTAGAGACAGGTTATGCAGAGTTAGAAGGAAGAGCAACAACGTCTGTGTCAGATGCACAATCGAAGAAGCGTGAGGAGATGAAACTAAAGGATCTTAAGTTGAAAAATTATCTTTTCCAAGCAATTGACAGATCTATTCTGGAGACCATACTAGACAAGAGCACCTCAAAGAAGATATGGGATTCCATGAAAAAGAAGTACGAAGGCAATGCTAGGGTGAAGCGCTCAATTCTTCAAGCACTGCGGATAAACTTTGAGACTCTGGAGATGAAGATAGGTGACAACATTACTGATTATTTTGCTCGTGTTATGACAGTTGCCAGCAAGATGAGAGTGCATGGGGAATCAATGACTGATGTTACTATTGTGAAAAAAATTCTTAGATCTTTGACCAACAAATTTAATTATATAGTTTGCTCGATCGAAGAATCTAAGGATGTAGACACACTCAGCATTGATGAACTGCAGAGTTCACTCATTGTGCATGAGCAAAAATTCCACAGGAGCAATGGAGAGGAGCAAGCATTGAAGGTGACTGTTGATGAAAGAAATGGAGGAAGATGGCGTGGAAGAGGCACTTATAGAGGCAGAGGTAGAGGAAGAGGGCATCAAGGTTTCAATAGAGCCACAGTGGAGTGTTATAAGTGCCACAATATCGGTCACTTTCAGTATGAATGTCCAACCTGGGACAAAGAAGCCAACTATGCCGAGTTGGATAAGAATGAAGAGATGCTCTTGATGGCCTATGTAGAAATGAAAGGAGCAAGGAGGGAAGATGCTTGGTTCTTAGACTCGGGCTGTTCAAATCACATGTGTGGGGATCGAGCCTTGTTTTGTGAGATTGATGATGCATTCAGACACATGGTGAAGCTAGGCAACAACACCAGAATGGACGTGCATGGGAAGGGAAAAGTGAAGCTTCACATCAATGGGGATAGCCATGTGGTTGCACATGTGTTTCTTGTTCCTGAGCTGAAGAATAACCTTTTGAGCATAGGGCAATTGCAGGAAAGAGGTCTTGCAATCTTGATTCAGTCAGGGAGGTGCAGAATTTATCATCCAGGTCGAGGGCTTATTATTCAGACTGAAATGACTGCCAACAAAATGTTCGTTTTATTGGCCAAAACTCCGCTAGAGAAGGATTCATGCTTCCACGCAACTACCTCCGATCCTACACATCTTTGGCACTGTAGATATGGCAACTTAAGTCATAAGGGACTGAGAACCTTACAGTCTAAGAAGATGGTTGGAGGACTTCCACAACTTCCAGCCTCTACTGTGACTTGTGTGGATTGTATGGTAGGGAAACATCACATAGATCCTATTCCAAAGAAAAGCTCATGGAGGGCCTCTCAGAAAAGGTACTCTTTGTGATTTATTGATGATTTCAGTAGAAAAGCTTGGGTTTACTTTCTGGTAGAAAAGTCTGAGACATTCAACATGTTCAAAAGCTTTAAAAAACTGGTTGAAAAAGAAACTGGTATGGTTATAAAGTATTTGCGAACTGATAGAGGAGATGAGTTTAATTCTGAAGAATTCAATGAGTTCTGCAAGCAGGAGGGAATTAAGAGGCAGCTAACCGCATCGTACACTCCACAACAAAATGGTGTGGCTGAGAAAAAGAATCGTACTGTGATGAATATGGTCAGATGCATGTTGTTAGATAAGAGAATGCCAAAGATCTTTTGGCCAGAGGCTGTAAAATGGACGATTTATGTGCTGAATAGGTGCCCTACGCTTGCTGTGAAAGACATTACACCAGAGGAGGCATGGAGTGGAGTGAAACCCTATGTTGATCATTTTAGGGTTTTGGCTGCATATCACATGTGCACGTACCAGATGCGAGGAGGACCAAGCTGGAAAATAAGAGTATTTGATGTGTACTATTGGGGGTTAGTGAAGAATCTAAAGCCTATAGGCTTTACGATCCTGTTGCAAAGAAGCTGGTGATCAGTAGGGATGTGATATTTGAAGAAGAACAATAGTGGGATTGGGATGCAAGCTATGAGGAGCAGTTGTTGATGGACCTAGATTGGGGTGATGAAACTGATCCAGATTTAGCAGAAGGAGATGAAATAGTTGATGAAACAGAGGAAGTTGTTGATGATGAAGTCCAATGACGGTGAATGCATCTCCTGATTCTATGGCCGTAGAAGCAATCAATGCAGGTGAAGGAAGGATCAGGCGGAAACCTCTTTGGTTGAATGACTATGTTAGTGGTGAAGGCCTTTCGGAAGAAGAACATGAAGCTAACATGGCCTTAGTTGTATCCTCGGATCCTTTGAGCTTTGAAGAGGCAGAAAAGTGTTCCAAATGGAGGTCAGCCATGGATGTAGAAATTATGGCAATTGAGAAGAACAAAACATGGGAGTTAACTGAGTTGCCAAGAGGAGCCAAGAAATAGGAGTCAAGTGGGTTTATAATACTAAGTATAATGAACTTGGAGCTGTAGACAAGCACAAAGCCCTACTTGTGGCCAGAGGGTACTCGCAGCAACATGGTGTGGATTATACAGAAGTATTTTCTCCAGTGGCAAGGATGGAGATTGTTTGAATGATCATCGCAATAACAGCTCAGAGAGGTTGGAAAATTCACCAACTTGATGTCAAGTCTGCCTTTCTTCATGGGGAGTTAAATGAGGATGTATATGTGGAGCAGCCAAGGGGATATGACAAGATTGGAAGTGAGCATAAAGTTTACAAACTGCATAAAGCCTTGTATGGACTAAAACAAGCTCCACGAGCTTGGTTTAGTCGTATTGGGGCTTACTTCATCAAGGAAGGATCTAACGGCTCAGATTGGTGCACATGAGGGATCCTCTGCTTTGTGCGCATGAGCCCCCTCCATCTTTGAGATAGGGCCATGCCATCCCCACTCTCCTTATCTTTAATTGCCATCCAATTTGGGCTCTACTGTCCACCTCTCTTTCACTCTGTCCCTTCTCCTCTATGTTTAATCTATAGAGTCTAGACAACCCCAGAGTTATTCTATTATTATTTGTTGCTTTCATTCTTGAACTTCTATAAATACAAAAGCACAAAGAACTTCAGTTATGTTCATTGTTATTGTGATTTAAGAAAAACATTGTATCAGGTTGCTAGGGAAGGTTGCATTGGTTACAGGCGGTGCCAGCGGTATAGGTGAGAGCATTGTTTAACTTTTCCACCAGCATGGTGCTAAAACTTGTATCGTTGACATGCAAGATGAATTAGGTCAGAGCCTATGTGAGTCACTTGGTGGTGATTCTAACAACTTATGCTACTTCCACTGCAATGTAACCATTGAAGATGAAGTTTCTCGTGCTATTGACTTCACAGTCGAAAGGTTTGGCACGCTTGACATCATGATTAATAATGCTGGAATAACTGGCCCTCCCTCACCAGACATTCGAAATGTAAATCTATCTGTGTTTGAAAAGGTGTTCGATGTGAATGTAAAGGGTGCCTTCTTAGGGATGAAGCATGCTGCACGGATCATGATCCCTCGTGCCAAGGGCTCAATTGTTTCAGTTTCTAGTGTTTCCAGTGCTATAGGCGGTCTTGGCCCTCATGCATACACTGGATCAAAACACGCGATAGTGGGGATTACCAAGAACGTTCCAGCAGAGCTGGGTGCACATGTGATACGTGTAAATTGCGTGTCCCCTTATGCAGTTGCTACAAATTTAGCATTAGCACACTTGCCTGAGGAGGAGTGGACCGAGAATGCTCGGGAGGGGTTCCGTTCCTTTGTTGGCAGGAGTGCTAATTTACAAGGAGTGGAATTAACCGCGAAAGATGTAGCTGATGCGGTGCTTTATCTAGCAAGCGATGAGGCGAGATACATAAGTGGGGTTAACCTCATGGTTGATGGTGGATTCTCGGTTGTCAATCATTCAATGAGAGTGTTCAAGTGAAGTGTATAGTTATTTGTAACTGCATTGTGTGTGTGTGTAGTTAGGGACTTAGGATAGATCTTTTAAGGTCAGATCCTCTCCTGATTGAAAGTCTCCTACTATACATTCTATGGATCTTGAAGTCTTGGATTAAGTATGTTGAAGGGTAGATCATCTCCCTTGAATAAGAATTCTCCGAAGTAGCTATTGTAAGATGTGGAGTAGTAGTGTGCATTTGAAGTATTGTTGTCAAGTATGTCATATTTTGAAGTTTCTTTTTTTTGGATGGTGTAATTTTACTCAATAGATTTCTCCTATTATCTAAAATATTTTGAAGTATGTACATGGCCTATTTCTAGTTTAGGGACCTGCAAAATAATTCTAGAAATGAATGGAATGAAAACAAATTGAGAATTAGATTTGGAACCTGAATTTCATTGAATAAGTAAAAATGTCTGACTAAATTGTTGCAATCAAATACTTTTCTTGTTTCCCTTTTATGAATGGTAGTGGAGATAAGAGAATCGTGTAGTTGAGTTAGTGCCATCCCCAGTCTCCCTATCTTTAATGCTTTAATTGCCATCCAATTTGGGCTCAACTGTCCACCGCTCGTTTTACTCACTCCCTTCTCCTCTGCGTTTACTCTAGAGTCTAGAACTTCTCCCACAGAGTTATTTTATTATTATTTGTTGCTTTCATTCTTGAACTTCTATAAATACAGAAGCACAAAGAAAGAAGAAAGAGAAACCAAACCAAGGATTTTTGCTGAGTCCGCAAACATGTCTAACAGCGATAATGTCACCAATTCTTCTCTTCAATCCCAAAGGTAAACTAAACTTAACTTCAACCCACCCCCCCCTTCCAAATTTGGTTTCATGGGTCTACTCAAATGTGTTTGATAGAATTTGATTTGGGTTTTACATGTGTCTAGTTATTATGTTCCATGATAGGTGAGCTGGGGTTTTGAGATCCCTGAAGCCTGTTAAATCTTTTTCAACGTTTTGTTGCAAGTGGAACACTAGTCTGTTTGTCATTAGGACCTTGTTGTGATTGTACAAATTGAGAAACATTTGTTGCAAGTAGAACAAGTCTTCTGTTTTGTCATTAGGACCTTATTGTGATGCACAAATTGAGAGTTGTTAGTAGGTGTTGTGATGGAGAAACTTTTTTTGCAAGTGGAACAAGTCTTCTGTTTGTCATTAGGACCTTATTGTGTGATGCACAAATTGAGAAAGCTCTGTTGTTGCTAATGGAATAAGCATTCTGTATGTCATTAGGACCTTATTGTGATACACAAATTGAAATAGTTTTGTTACAAATGGAACAAGCATTCTGTATGTCATTAGGACCTACTGAACGTTGTTGTGATGTGCAAATTGATGAGAATGATTTATTGTAGATGGAACTTGTTTTATGTATGTCATTAGGACCTTGTGTGATGTTCGAATTCAAAAACATTTGTTGCAAGTGAAGCTCATTGTCATGGACCTAGTCTTTTGAGAATGATCGTGACACCATGTTGTGTTTACTATTATGACGTTGTTGAAAATTGTGGTAATCTGAAGTAAAAGCGATTCAGAACTTTAAATTATTTTATCGTAAAGATTAGAGGTTTGGAATTCTGAATATTTGTAGTATATTTCGCAAAACACACTCCTTAATGATGAGAAATAAAGAATATCGATTTTTAAGAGTCATTATACTTCAGCGAAAATTGAAGAATGCATATACTCTCATCTCTCCCGAATTCACGTTCTGAGTATAATTTTATCTTTTGTAATTTTGCTCAACTGTATTTATTATACCCATCATTTTCAAACTTTCAGTTATGTTCATTGTTATTGTGATTTAAGAAAGACATTGTATCAGGTTATTAGGGAAGGTTGCATTGGTTACAGGCGGTGCCAGCGGTATAGGTGAGAGCATTGTTCAACTTTTCCACCAGCATGGTGCTAAAATTTGTATCGTTGACATGCAAGATGAATTAGGTCAGAGCCTATGTGAGTCACTTGGTGGTGATTCTAACAACTTATGCTACTTCCACTGCAACGTAACAATTGAAGATGAAGTTTCTCATGCTATTGACTTCACAGTCGAAAAGTTTGGCACGCTTGACATCATGATTAATAATGCTGGAATAGCTGGCCCTCCCTCACCTGACATTCGAAATGTAAATCTATCTGTGTTTGAAAAGGTGTTCGATGTGAATGTAAAGGGTGTCTTCCTAGGGATGAAGCATGCTGCACGAATCATGATCCCTCATGCCAAGGGCTCGATTGTTTCAGTTTCTAGTGTTGCCAGTGCTATAGGCGGTCTTGGCCCTCATGCATACACTGGATCAAAACACGCAGTAGTGGGGATTACCAAGAACGTTGCAGCAGAGCTGGGTGCACATGGGATACGTGTAAATTGCGTGTCCCCTTATGCAGTTGCTACAAGTTTAGCATTAGCACACTTGCCTGAGGAGGAGAGGACCGAGAATGCTCGGGAGGGGTTCCGTTCCTTTGTTGGCAGGAGTGCTAATTTGCAAGGAGTGGAATTAACCGCGAAAGATGTAGCTGATGCGGTGCTTTATCTAGCAAGCGATGAGGCGAGATACATAAGTGGGGTTAACCTCATGGTTGATGGTGGATTCTCGGTTGTCAATCATTCAATGAGAGTGTTCAGGTGAAGTGTAGTTATTTGTAACTGCATTGTGTGTCTAGTTAGGGACATAGGATTAGATCTTTTAAGGTCAGATCCTCTCCTTATTGAAAGTCTCCTACTATATATTCTGTGGATCTTGAAGTCTTGGATTAGTATGTTGAAGGGTAGATCATCTCCCCTTAATAGGAATTCTCCGAAGTAGCTGTTGTAAGATGCGGAGTAGTGGTGTGTATTTGAAGTATTGTAGCCAGGTATGTTATATTTTGGAGTTTCTTTTTGGATGATGTAATTCTACTCATAATAATAGTTTGTAACGAGGGCTTCGTTCTGTTTTATCTTGTTTTGACCCTTTTCTCCCATTCCATTTAAGCATCTCGAATCCCTTTCTCATAGCTCCAATGGTATAGGATGTCGTAATCTCAGAAGTATATCGAAGTAAAAGAGTAAAACTCATTTTGTTCGATAATCTTCTAGTCATGTTAGACTTATGAATCAAGCTGCTTTTACTTATGAATCAAGCTACTTTAATCTTCCAGATGTTTTGTGTTACATGAAGGCAGGAACATAGTTGTTGTTTGGTGTGAATTAGGAGACTAGAAATATGTTTGAAGTGAGTAAAGGTTTTAGAATTAGCCGTTCGAAGATGGAGTATCTAGTGTGCAACTTTGGTTGTGAACCACGAGGGAGAAGTAATGCAATTGAGATCGAAGGTGTAGAGGTCCCAGAGTGTGAGGTTTTTCGATATCTAGGATCTATAATTCAAAACAATGGGGCCATTGGAAAAGATGTAGACCATAGGATTAAAGCTGGTTGGTGAAATGGAGAATGACGTCAGGAGTATTATGCGATAGAAGAATGTCTGCAAGACTAAAAGGGAAATGTTATACGACAATTGTTCGACCAGCCATGCTATACGTTCAGAATGTTAGGCTACTACAAGACAACATACGCATAGGATGACAGTAGCAGAAGTGCGTATGTTAAGGTGGATGTGTGGTAAAACTCATAAGGATAAAATTAGAAATGAAAGAATTAGGAGATACTTAGGTGTAGCGTCCATAGAGGACAAATTAGATAAAGACGTTTAACTTGGTTTGGTCATGTGCGAAGGAGACCAAACACGACGCCAATTAGAAAATGTCTAGATTGGCAAGTTAATGGAGGGTGTAGATGGAGGGGACGATCGTTGAAAACTTGGATGAAGGCGGTGAATGAAGATATCATTGAGCTTGGATTAGGCGAGGATATGTGGAAAGACCGCATTGCTTGGAGAACCAAAATCCATGTAGCCGGCTCCGAAAATATCGGGAATGGGCTTTGATGATGATGATCTCTGATTTTCCCTCCTGATCACTGCAATAAAAAACATTGCCACCTCCATGGGTTTTTTAGTTTGTTTGGCATTGTTGCAGGTCGGAACATAATTGTGGTTGTGGTTCCCAGTTTCTTAGTCTGTTTGACATTGCCACAAGCAAGAAGCTTATGCTTCCTTATCTTGAACTACTAGAAGGTCAGACATGGGTATCTTCGACCACTAGAGTGACAACTAAAACAATGGTGGAGAGTTTTTTTTATTGTAATCATTTCTCTCTCAAGAAAAAATATATATATAGGTACACCAAGAAACTACAGGATCAATTAAACACAACTCATGTCATGATTAAAAAGGAGATCAAATCTTCTATGATTAAGCACAACTCATGCCACTCCCCCTCAAGTTGGGGCATAGATATCTTGCATGCCCAACTTCTCAAATGAGTTGAAAAATACACTACTTGGAACTAGGGGTGGGTACGGGACGGGATGGACTCATCCCAATCCCATCCCATTGTTTTATCTTCGGGACGGGATGAACATGGTTGGATTATTGTGCAATTACTAATTTATTATGATGTGCATATTTAAACAAATGTTTTTATAATTACTATATTATCATCCTTCTCATTAGGTCTACTTATTTGTTCCACAGTATAATAGGTCTTATTTTGTAAGTTTCTATTTATCTTCCTATTTACATCATCAATTCAAGAATATTATAATATTTTCTATCATTATGCATATTAAGGAGTTATCTATGAAAATGTTATTGTTTTAAACTATAATACAATTATTTGTGATGTTAAGTTTACTCAACTCCTCAAAACTTCATGTACCACACTTAATTTGACACACAAAATTTTTGAGTTAATAAATATTAAAATTAATAATAATTAATATTAAATAGGTTCGGAACGGGACGGGATGGGCGGGATTGAAAATCTTCATCCCACTCTAGATCGGGACGGGACAAGATCGGGATGGGTTTGATCAATCCCAAAAAGACCCAAAAAATTGGGACGGGATGAGATGCCCACACCTACTTGGAACTGTCATTGTCAAGATATCAGCTAGCTGGTCTCCAAATTTCACAAATGGAACTTCCATAATCCGAGCTTCCAATTTTTCTTTAATGAAATGCCTATCCACTTCCACGTGCTTGGTGCGATCATGTTGTACAGGGTTATGAGCTATGACAATTGCAGCCTTATTGTCACAATATAAAGACATAGCACATGTAGGTTTAAAACTTAAGTCTCTCATTACATACTTCGCCCATAGTAACTTACATATACATTGATCCATCGTCCTATACTTGGCGTCAACACTTGATCTACATACAACCTTTTGTTTTTTACTCCTCCAGGTAACTAGATTACCACCAATAAAGGTGAAATAACTAGTAGTAGAACGCCTTTTAGTATTATCTCTTGCATAATCAAAATCAATATATTCCTCAATATGCAAGTGATAATTCTTGGTGAACATAATCCCTTTCCTCGGAGCACTATTCAAGTATTGTAAAATTCAATTCACCGCATTCATGTGTCTTTCACTGGGAACATGCATAAATTGAATGATAACACTAATAACATAGGCTATATCAGGTCTGGTATGAGACAAATAAATTAACCTTCCCACAAGACGTTGACATCTCTCCTTGTTGGTGGGAACATCAGTTGGGTTTTCATGTAGCTTTGGGAAAGAAATATGTCTTGATTTGATTGAACCACTTGTATGCCAAGGAAATACTTTAATTCTTCAAGTTCTTTCATCTCAAATTCATTTGATAAATATTTCTTCAATTTTTCAATTCAAAAACATCACTTCCTGTCAATATCATGTCATCCACATAAATAATTAGAGTAGTCACCTTGTCCATTTTGCGCTTTAAAAGCAGTGTGTGATCTGAGTTACTCTGTTTGTACCCAAAGTTCCTCATTGCCAATGAAAATCTTCCTAACCAAGCTCGTGGAGATTGTTTTAGCCCATACAATGCCCTTTTTAACTTGCACACCATTCCTGTCTTTTCTGAAACACCCGGTAGAAGATCCAAGTACACATCTTCTTGCAACTCACCATGAAAATAAACATTATTCACATCATATTGCAACAATGGCTAGTTTTGATTAGCAGCCATAGAAAGCAGCACGCGTACGATATTAATTTTGGCCACAAGAGCAAAGGTCTCATTGTAATCTACCCCATATTTTTCAGTGTATCCTTTCACAACCAATCTTGCCTTGTACCTCTCTACAAAGCCATCCACTTTGTGTTTAATAGTGAAAATAAGCCAAATCCTCATTGAATGTAACATCCATACATCTTTTGAGTAGGTGGATTATAACAATGATATCCCTTCTGATGAGACTTGAGAGGCATATCCCACAAAACACATTTGACAGCCTGAGGTGATAGTTTTCCACGTTGATAACATATACAGCAGATAACAAAACATCACCCCCAAATACTTATGAACATTCTTATCAAATAGGAAAGCTCGAGTAACCTTTAGAAGTTGACATTTGCGACTCTCGAGAACATCATTTTGTTGTGGTGTGTTACTGGAAGATGTTTGATGAATGGTGTCTTGTGATCGAAAGAAAACAGCAAGGTCATTTGTGAGATATTCACCTCTATTGTCTGACCGCAACACTTTGATAGTTGTAGAAAATTGAGTGTGGACCATAGTACAAAATTCTTTAACAACACTAGTCACATCACTCTTGTGCTTAAGTAAATAACTTCAGGTAATTTGAGTGTAGTCGTCAATAAAGGTAATAAACCATCACATACCAGCAGAAGTGGAATGGTGAGAGGGGCCCCATACATCCAAATGAATCAAAGTAAATTGCATATATGTTTTATTCTTACTCAATGGAAAAATAATAAATGACTTTTAGCCAAAACACAAGTCTCATAAGTAACACATTTGAATTCATTATCACAAGATTCAAACAAAGTAGGTAAAATATGTTTTTAATAGCCAAAAAATGGATGTCCTAAGCGTTGTTGCCATAACCAAATATACTTCTGATTCTCCAATGCTCGCTTACGAGTTTGGTTTGCTACAATATTCAACTTTGAGCCATGAAAGTACCACAAGTCCCCTCTCTTAAACCACTTTTCATCTTCTCCTGAGTATGAGGGTTCTGAAAGATGCAATGATTTGGGAAAAAATGACAAGAATATGCAGTCATAAGTTTAGAGACATATAATAAATCATTATCAAAAGTTGGAATAAGAAGAACATTGGATAATATGATGTTGGGTGTAAGCTAAATGGTTCTAATACCAGTAACAGAGGTTAACTGACCATTGGCAGTTTTAACAACATAATTTGAGAAGTTTTTAGTTAAGGTAGTGAATTTCTTAGGGTTATTAGTCATATGATCCGTTGCTCCAGTGTCAATTATCCATGCACTACCACAAAAACATAAAGCAACTGAACATACTTGGCTTGGCCCGATCTCCATTCACAGTGGTTGATGTAGTAGCAAGAGATGCTTAGCAATAAATTCATCTGGCAATATGGTCGATTGTAATCTATAAATCCTTTTTCAGTGGTCTGGGGAGCCCATTTACACCCCGCGCTTGCCTTTCAAAAAAAAAATATATATAGTCGATCATGTATCGTCCAACATTTTCCACAGTATAGTTATTCTTACCGCAACGAGTGCAGTTATTCTTACCACAACGAGTACACTTGCATTCCTCTTTAGCCAAATTTAAATCACCAGATTTGAAGAAGTGTTTAAAAGGTTAATGTGAGCTACATGTTCTTCATTTGTGTGCAGTCAAGGCACTACCGCTAACCTTTTCCTCACTCATAGTTTTCATGTGGATATTCTCCTCCCAAATTATGGCATAAGTTTTTAGGACATCAAGAAGAGGATCAGAACGAATTACATGGGCATGAATTATTATTTCTCTTTTCAAGTGACTTGTGAATAAGAAGATCCGTTGTAAGAAGAAGATATGTTGAACAAGAAGAAGAATTGTTGAAGTAGGAGATCGAAGAATCTATGTCTCTATGTGAAGAAGAAGAAGAAGATCGAAGGATCTTTGTCTCTCTGTTATTGGAGGATCTAAACCCCTAAGGTACTGCACCTTCCCTCCCTCCCCCTAAAACCCTATAAATCTGTGTGTTTTCTAATGATGGGATGGTTTTGGTGTTGGCAGCCGTCGCTAAAGTGCAAATCCAACGGACATTAGCAACAGTAATTGTCGTAGATAGTTAGCGACGACCTTTCTGCCGTGGCTAAAGTGCAATTCCAAATGGACATTAGCGACGGTAATTGTCGTAGCTAGTTAGCGACGGCTTTTCTGCCGTGGCTAAAGTGCATTTCCAAATGAACATTAGTGACAGATTTTTTGCCGTCGCTATTCTGCAAAAAAATTGAAAAAACTGTAACGATTTTTGCCGTGGCTATAAAAATTAAAAATGAAAATTATTTTTTTATAATAAAATTATATTAATTTTAAGATTTGGCATATCCTTCTTTTTGTCATTCTGAATAAACATTTTAAACCTGAACACAATTATATTAATTATCGTATAATCAATAAATTGTCCATCACAAAAAAAATACAATCCCAAATACTCTGTCAACCTCAAATTGAGATATATATAACTCACTTAATCTTAAATAACTACATAAATCATAGTGATCGTCTATGCATACAACAATTCAGCAACACCTAAAACCTTTAAAATGCAGATGATCTTGCATACAATATAGATCATCCCACAAAATGTCTTCGACTTCAAAATTTTATATCTTCTACTTCAAAACCAATATCAATTCAGCAACACCTAAACCTATAAAATTTGAAGGAGCAGTGCATGAGAAACATATTGAATGCTTAAACTATGTAGTACAAATCTCATAAAGTTTCACATTCAAAGGGAGACTCTAAGTTACAACTAAGATGTGTTTTTTACATTAATAATGAACATCTTATTAGATAGAATAAAATATTCTTTTATATTTTGAGTTGGTGCATTTGTAGGATCGACAAAGGTAAGCGGAACATGCTTTATTTTTTAATAAATAATTTTTATTTTGTTGCAAAGTATGTGATTTTACAACTTAAATAAAGAGAAGCCTCCCAAAATATGAAATCTTCATTAGATAGACCCCCAAGAGTTTCATTAGGCCCAAGGTCTAATTACCATGGCATCCTTAATAGGGCTCTTTCAACCCAAAAACAATTGGGGACGGGTTTACCAAGTTCAGTTGATTGGATCTGAATTATTTCCATGGTAACTAAAAGCAAATCCAATAATCAATCAATTGAATCTTTCCTTATTAACTTCAAGCAAATCAATCTACCGAATTAAAGGTAATCAATCAATTGAATCTTTTCCTTCTACCATCCAGTAATCAAACTTAAAGGTAATGAATCAAAAGGGAGCCATCCAAGATCCTTTTTAAATTAATTTGGTAATCAAATATTTCTTCAATTAATTTATTTGGTAATCAATCTATTCAATGGCTCGAAGCAAGATTGATTAAGTTGATAATCAATATATTCTATCATGACCGGAAGCAAGATGGGTGCCATTGAAGGCAGTTGCAGTGTAATGAACAACAAATCAAATCACCAACAACCCAAATCCCATCATGTAAACAATCAAATTTGAAGAACCCCAAATGAAAAAAATAATAAATAATTGAAGGTTGGGATTTGATTGAGAAAGAGGAGAGTGTATGAGATTCAACCAATTTTCACTCCCCTGTAACCAAAAGAGGGAAAGGTTATAAACCTCCATGAACTAAAGGGTGTGCAAATTGGTATCTCTTTCTTAACTCCAAGGTCCCAGCCAACCTAATGAACCTCTCTCTTTAGTGATGATGAATGTGATTTTGGTGATAGGATCATTAGCACCTTTCAGTGACACAACATAAGGAAAGAGGGAAAAGGATCACTCACTACCATTACTACTACTACTACGACGACGACGTTGACCCCAATTGCATCAAAACATATAAGACTCACAGTATGAGCTCCAACACGTTTAAACAAAGATACCCCCTAATACACACTTGAGCTACTTGTCTTGATAAGTTAAACAACACAAAAAAGTGATCAACTTCAACAAATTGAAGTTGATCTTTGACATTAAAAGCTTAAATTTCTCAAACAATTGAACTTCATATTTAACATTAGAATTGTGTCAAGTGTAAGTAAATTGTATCAAAAACATCAACTGCACTAAGAGCGAGAGAGAGAATGTATTACCTTGTATCTAATAGCCTCGTAAGTAAGTTCCATAAACAGCACCTGCATAAGAGAGAGAGAGGTAACGGGTTTAGGTTTAGGATTTTGCAATTAGGGTTTTTACAGGAGGCGGAGTCATTAAGTGAGGCTATAGCAGAAAAACATAGTAAGGCTAAGCCTAAACTCTTAGTTATGTGTGCACATTGCTCAGATCCAGTGCGAAAATTGAGTAATATAGCAGACACTATGATTTGTTGACTGTTAACAGGCACATGAATACAGTTCATGGATATGTAATAGGGTTCATTGAAAATCAAAGTTAGAGTTCGATGTAACACATAAAAGTAAGAGAATAAGAAAGGATAAACTACTCAGCAGAAAAATAAAAACAACATTTTTCTTATGAATGGACAGGTTTTGAAGCATTGCACATAATGAAACCATGAATTACCTTGCAGTTCATTCAAGTAAGACGGCCATAGCTTGAAAGTAATATGGCTGATTGATCCAGAATACCATTTTGTAGACCTAAATATTCATTTTGATAAGCCTGCAAAACAGAAAAAATGATTTTTAAAGAGTTCGTAAAAAGAAAGTCACGACATTCATTTTTGATAATTGTAAAATCAAAGTCAGAGTTCGATATAACACATAAAAGTAAGAGAATAAGAAAAAATAAACTACTCAGCAGAAAAATAAAAATAACATTTTTCTTATGAATGGACAGGTTTGGAAGCATTGCACATAATGAATCCATGAATTACCTTGCAGTTCATGCAAGTTAGACAACCATAACTTGAATGTAATATGGTTGATTGATCTAGAATACCATTTGTTAGACCTATATATTCATTTTCGATAAGCCTGCAAAACAGAAAAAATGATTTTTTAAGAGTTCGTAAAAAGGAAGTCACGGCATAAAGTAAGAGAATTAAGAAAGGATAATCTACGTGGCAGAGAAGTAAAAGCAGCAGGTATGGAACCATTGCACACACACACACACACACACACATATGTATATGAGAAAGGAATTCAACTTATAAAAATTCCTGATTTGAAGTCAATCAACAAAGCCCTAGATTGATGCAGATTTGCGTGATGCAAGTTAACACAACATATATCGATGTGAGAATTGTTGCCATGATTCCCTTGAACTTTTGAGGCCATTTTTAGTTGTAGATTAAACAGGAATACAATCTCTAGATTGGCCTACTCCTTTCCAATGTTACATGATGTATAACTCCTAGTTTGAGGAGGGCTTTTGTCTAGTTTTACTGCCCTTCCTCTTGTTTTTGTTTCATTTATACATCAATACAAAGTTGTTTTGCTGATAAAAAAATGTGAGGATATCAGTGGGCAAATATTTGATTTGTTTCTTTATCCGCCCTTAAAAAAATTCAGGTTGTCAACAAAAAAGGTTAAATTCTATTGCCAATATGGAGTGATTTACAATGAGAACCCTAAATACAAAAAAGAAATATGTGACTATAAATATCGAAGTCAGGATATCAACATTTATGGTTTTTCAATCTCACGGCCAACCTTGCCATGCCAATACATTTTATTTATTTTCAATCATTCTAATCCTCATTTCACACAGATACATAGATTACATTTATACTACAATTCAACTCTTCTTTTCTATCACTATCACACCTCTGCAATGGATCTTACATATAATTTCAAGGTAGTAAGGCACCACAAACTTGGCAAGTGGCAACTTATTTTATTTTTTTTTCAAGGAAAATGCATTTATCTTCCCTTCCTTTCCAACATGTACAAACACGATATCTTTCTTGACAAAAATGTTCCCAGTTCCCACTCAGCATCCAATCTTAACTCTTTTGAATCTATCACAGATGAGTTTTTAGGATGATATACCCTGACATTTTCCCCAAAATAAAATTAGTTGTGCTTTCCAAGGTTACTAAGAACACAACATATGCTCTAGTCCGAGGGATCCTTATTCTTTACATTAGCATTATCTACCTATACCATCATATCTTGGACTTGACATATATCTAGATTATACAATCATACAGCCTGACCTGAACTGATTGAAATGACATAAGTAACAAATTCCCTAATCTCACTAATGCACCCCTCAACGAGTGTTTTCCCTTCTTAAATATGTGTTTCTAGTCTTTCACCATATGGTATTGTTCAAGTAGCACTGTTTAATGACATTGGCATATAATATTAAGAAGATAATTCAGAGAATCAGAGTACACACCTTGCACTATCGGATTCAATGACTAAAACTAATGAACAATACTGGGAGTATAGGAAGCCAGAGAGGGAACTCACAATTGTGGTTGGAGGTAGAAGAAGAAATGAATTTCCTCCTATTTGGATTGTAAGAGAGATTAACTGGCCGAGCTGCATGAACTCGCTGGTTGACAGAAGAAACATCACAACAACACAAATGTCATGAAACAATGTATAATGGAAAATGACCAACTTTTCTCTACAACTCCACAAACACCAAAAACAATGAAGAATTTTTTTAACATACCATTGCATGACGTTCAGGAATAAATCCTGAAAATCCACTTTCTATGTCTCCCCTAGAACCCCGAAAGACAAAACTCATGGTTCCAACTGGAAGTAGGTCAGCAATTGCAAGAAAATCGTTCAACTACACGTTTTGCATTCTTAGAAACCTGAAAATAACAATAGAAGTTTCAAACATCAACAGTTTGCTGCAAAGTAAATCTAACACCAATCAAGGACAAATAGACAATCAACAACTGCAAATATTTAAATTGGATTCATTGCTAGTCACATAAACAGGATTTGTTCTACCCTAGTAACATTAATTGCTGATTTCACCACCCAACTAAAATGCAGAACTGAATCAACCAAAACAAATGGGACATAAATCCAAGGAAAAATTCACTCCCAACCCCCCTGACTATAACAGATGACTTCAATGCTTATTACATTGGATCTCCAGCACTCTTTCAGTTACAAACCCATTAAGATAACCTAAACCCTAGTAATATAATTACTGATCTTCACCATTCCAACCAAAACCCACCAAATGCAATGTGAAATGGGGAAAGAAATCATCTATTTTTCATTAAATAGTCATATTTCAATGCAGCTTTATCTCGTTTCTCGACTTATCCCAAATGACCAAAATTTCACATTTAACATCAAAATGCATGATACTTGATTCAAAAAATGGTAACTTGAATGCAATAACACAAACCCACACATTCTTGAATTAAGATTTCAAATGGGTCAAGATCAAAAACCCTAATTTTCATAAAATCTACTACATTTGAGAGAAATCATCAATCAGATCAACAAATGAAAGTATCCAATGAGATGAATTGGGAAGAAGCTTACTTGAATCTGATGAATTGAGATTCATTGGTGACTCCCCGACCCCAACTTAGTAGAATTAGTAAGCCCCAAACCTCCAAAACCCTAGATCTGAAGATAAAACACATCAAAGATTTAACAAAATCACCAAATACAAACAACAACTCTATTTTAACTTGGCTAAATCAAACAATTCTACTCAAATCAAACACTAACACTGAAAAATTGGGAAGAAACTTACAGAAGATTGAAATTTGGATTTCACCCATTTCTTCAGTGCTACGACAACTTTTTTGATTGCTAAGATGGTTTGGTGGGTTACCTTTGTAAAATATGGAAGTTGGGGTGCCTCCATCAAACCTTCTCTGCTTTGCTCGCCCGAAGAGAGTGAAGAAGAAGAAAAGGGGCAGAGGTGACGAATGATCTAGGGTTTTGAGAAGAAGAAAGACCCTTCTTCTCCCTTCGGATTTGGATTTGGATTTCACCCATTTCTTCAGTGATTTGACATCTTTTCCGATTGCTGAGATGGTTTGGTGGGTTACCTTTGTAAAAGATGGAAGTTGTGGTGCTCCATCAAACCTTCTCTATTTTGCTCGCCTGAAGAGGGTGAAAAAGAAGAAAAGGGGCAGATGAGACGAAGGATGTTGTGAAGAAAAGGGGCAGAGGAGACGAATGATCTAGGATTTTGAGAAGAAGAAAGAAGAAAGACCCTTCTTCTCAGAGTCTGAGGAAAGTATCGGGGGAGGAATTCTTCGCTTAAGTTCTGCCACAGATATAACATTACCACGTAGGACAAAAAACAAGGCTGAATTGTAAGATAGATGACCTGATACAGTGAAGCTTTAATTTCTTCTTTCAAGAGAGCATCTAATTGGATTTAGAATCACATTCATCTCAAGTTAGTTTCAAATTACAAAGTAGGCCCACATAAAAAAATAAAAATAAAAGATTGCAATAAAAGATTGTTTGATTGATTGGAACCGTTTGGAATCAGACCATTCCAAACGATCCAATTCCAAACGGTTCGAGTTAGGTTCGGTTTCAATGTTTAAAATGAGGGAATCCGAACTGAACTGGGTACGTTAAATTTAAACGGTCCGAATTAGGTTCCTCAAAATTTGGAACCAATCTGGACCGTGCCCACCCCTACGAGTTGCATCAAGATGAGAATCGAATCCTACCAATAAGATGTAAACACAAAAATTTGTGACAGTTGCTAAATGAGTACTTGTGATACACCAAAACGGTCACATCCCTGAGCCATACACGTGTCATGATGATCTCGAGGAATTACAGGTCCGAACGTCAGCCCAACACTGATCCAGCCCAAGCAGTTTCAAGCCCGCCCAATGCAGTCCTCTAGACGGACTCGAACTCTTACAACTTGTTAAGCTCGTGTGAACCACAATTATCCTCAATACCCATAAGTCATACTAAGGCAAGTATCTCGAGGATCAGCTTCGGACAGGCAACTACAACAGCTCTCTGCTTTCAACTAAAAAGTAAATACCAGAATACATATCACACAAGAAAACTTTCTCTTACAAAATACCCTCAGATTGGGAACTATCTCTCGCATATCTAGGAGCACAGGGCTAACAGAGAACTTTCCTTTTACAACACGACTCCTAATTAGATAAGGATCTCCACGAAGATCTTCTTCCTAAATTATGCCATCAATGGCTTGGTCAAACCATGACTCCTGCACTATAAATAAGACATGAGGTTGGTAAGCTAAGGTATGCTACAAATTCCCTATTTACAACATTACACTTTCCTCATATCCCTATCTGAATTTAGCATCGAAGTGTCATCGGCCACCACATCGGTGGTCTGTGGCTCACGTGCGTTCCTTGTGCAGATTAGCAAGACTAGGTCAAAGCAGGGAGCAAAAATCGACTATATAAATTTGGCGTCGTCTGTGGGGACGACAAAGTTCCTAACCTTTCACTAGCATCGTCTCCGTTCGAAATAAATATAGATGGTGAATACTAGATTACGCAACAACGAAGAGCAAAGGGACACGTCAAACGCTCAGACAGGCGTCATGCCACCACTCTCTGCGGTGCTGGTTATGCACGGGGCACAGACTCACGCCCTTGCGCCACCTACAACAATGACAGACCTCATGATCGATATGTTGTCCTCTCAAATACAACAAATCGACAAAACGGTAAAGGCTCTCGCTCGGCAAAATCCTCCACCCATAAATGTATATCAGGAACAACACAAGTTCCTGTCTCCCAAGGACGACAGACAGCAAGCACAACAAAGTCAGGCTCCTACTAGTTCACACTGGACCAGAAAAGGTGGTGCAACTAACGCAGAACCGATCGCCAGGGTAGAAAGGCTCAACCCTCAAAACCCCCTCCGCACATGACCCATATGTGCTATACCATCTCTCTGTCCCACCTTTCGTGGACTATATTATGAATGAGACCCTTCCGAAGAAGTTCACGCCTCTGAAGCTAGATTTCTACGCCGAGAGCACTGACCCATTCGACCACCTACACCATTACCAGCACGTGATGGCCCTCAAAAAAGGATTCGAATTGGTGATGTGTAGAACTTTTCCCACTAGCCTGAAGAAGACAGCACTGACGTGGTTTCACAACCTCCCGCCGAGTTTGATTGACTCCTTCACGACACTGGCAAAGGAGTTCCTGGCGCATTTTGTCGGAGTCAACATTTTCGAAAAGGCCCACACTACATACTCTCTCTTAAGAAAAAGTCCAGTGAGACGCTCAGAGAGTATGTCACGCGTTTCAACAATAAGCTGACACTCATCGATGGTTGCAATGACGACACAGTCGTGACAGCTTTCACTGCAGGCCTAAAAGAAGGAAAGCTCTACAGAAACCTCACCTTGGAACCCCTTTAGACATGACGGAGCTCCTCAAGAGTGTCCAGAAGCATATTACCTTAAAAGAATTGAAGATCGTCAAGAGGAAAACCGAAGGTGAAAAGAAGCCCTCCGCTCCTAAAGATAAGGAGGAAAAGAAACGCAAGGATGAAGAAAGAAACAAGAGGAAGTGCAGTGACAATAGGTCAGATCCTGGCCGGGCCAGGCCAGAGAAAGCATCCAATTACATTGGATCCAGAGTCGTGACACCCCTCAATGCTAGCCTGTCGGACGTACTAAACTCCATAAAAAACTAAGAAGATCTGAAGTGGCCCCAAAACAGTGCGGATACCCCTCCAAACGTGACAACAACAAGTACTGCTCGTACCATACGGAGGGCGGCCATGATACCACCGACTACAAGAGTCTAAGGTATGAGATTGAGTACTGGATCCACAGGGGCAAGCTGAAAGAATTTTTGAACTCCGATAAGTGACCAGAACGGTCTAGGGACCGGGGGGAGTCAGTCAAAGAAATAGAGAAGGACCGAACAAAGACCAATCGAACGAAGAAATAAAGAAGGACCGAACTCCGAGCATAATCTATGTCCTTTATGGAGTCGGACCGAACGAAGACCAGTCGCGCAGGTCCCGCAAACGTACTCTACTGGATATGCGGATACAGCTCGCGGACGAGGACAAACATTTGCCACTCAAGGGTGCTATTCCCCATTCTCACCTTAACCTTTACAAACAAAGACCTCGAAGGAGTCCGAGCACCACAGAATGACGCCCTAATCATCTTGGTCTTCATTGCAAGGTGGGAAGTAAATAGAGCCCTGGTGAACACAGGAAGCTCGCTCAACGTTTTGTTCTATAATGGGTTCCTCAGTATGGACCTCAAAAAGGAGAACCTGACGTCTTCAGACTACCCGCTGATTGGATTTAGCGGAAAGAAATGCTTCCCAATCGGGAAGATAAGGTTAGCAGTAGTGGCAGGAGAGCCGCGGTTGAGAAATGTCTTATTTTTAGACTTCACGGTAGTAGACGCACTGTCTACCTACAACCTTATCTTGGGAAGACCTTGGTTCCACCAGATAGAAGTAGTAATCTCCACTCTTCATCAGTGCGTTAAGTATACTGCTAACCACTATGAGGGAACGATACATGGAGACCAACCTACATCTCGGGGATGCCATTACGCTGCACTGAAGCAAATAGAATGTTCCCATGCCACAATGATATCCGAACCAGAGCCAGGCTTAGTGACTGCAGACGCATAACTCCACTTGCATGAGACCCCAACGACGATGGCTCACTTCGAAGATATGGGACAATCAAGCGGTATAGGAGCAACACACTCTTCAGCCCGGCGAAGCGAAAAGACCAAGGCAAGTAGGAGTACAACCCCCCGACATTTTTTCGCCATAAAGTTTAACTCCCCCACAAGGCTTACTCTTCAGTAGCCTATGTGACATCAGCAAAGCTCAACAGTCTGCCAAAAATGCCAATGATCCACAGAGGCCATCCGAATTCTCTCCGTCAACAGTTAGCCCATTTTAGTGTTTGTTTCCCTTTCTGTATTCAATGTAGAGTTTTAGTCCCTAAAAATTCACTCTATTGATTACCGAAAAGAAATAAAGAAAGAAAGAATTACGCAAACACACTCTATTGATTACCGAAAAGATGTAACAACGGGCACCCAGATGTGAATACAAAATACTACATACTACGTGCATTTGCCTGAGGCGAATACAAAATACGACATACTATAAGCATCTGGTGCGACATGAAGTAAAGACTCGCATAGAAGATCCAACTACATAAGGGGGTCCGAAAAAGACGAAGAAACCCAAGAGAACTTCATTCGACCCCTTCCAAAGATCAAGGACAAAGTGACAGAGGGGGCTGAAAGCACTGAGCGACCGATTGCTCCATTGAATCACCCCGTCAACGGCGATGCAGAACTTACAACAGATGCTGACTTCCTCAAAAGGCGTCCTATCTTCTTAATGGCTTCCTCAAACAACTTCTTTCCTAAATAAGATAGAAGAAGGCAAATGAAGATGGCCACAAGCGACGAAGCAATCAAGGTCTCACAATGCTGCCAAGCGATGACACTTTTCCCATGCACGATACCCGGGTGATTGAGAGATACCACCCTTGGAGGCACCATGCATCTTCCAACATTTCGATCAACCCTAACTTAGCAGTAGGAACCGCATACACAAAGGCATAACGACACAAGGTAACACCAAGGCTCCTCCCTTGAGAGGGAGTGCGTACTTCTTCTCCGCAACATGAGAAGAAATTATGAGATCTCAGAAGATCAACTACGTGCCCACCCACAGCAGATGATCACGTATAACAACAATTGTCATCATTCTCGATCAATGCAAATGTCAGAACATTCAAAGACTCCAGAGGTGGAGATCTCCCTTCAGCCTTTGGAAAACCCAAAGCATTATCTTCAAGCAAGAACATCACAGGAGATACGTTTAGAACAAAACGTTCACCCAATTAATGGCGTTGCACGCAACCCCATCAATTAAGGGGGAGTAACAGATACTCAACCATTTCACAGCCTACGTCGTACACGTGCTACCACGCGATCTACGTCGAACACATAGCACAATTGGTACAAGCAATCCTAGCCCTCCCTCTATGGGCCTATGAGTTTGGCCCACTATTCAAACAAGATTCTACCACATGCCTGGCACGAACACTAGAATTACTAGTCAGTTCTGACATGCGAATCATACCTGCAGGTCACTATTTGATTTAAGGTAATTTTGTCTACACAGTGCATGACGCTAGCAGACATGGGTTTGCACGCCCTCAAACAGGCGGAACCTTTCTCAAACCAAGTAAAGCTTAGTCAGCCGAGGCTGATGATGACAACTTTTGGTTCGTCCAATTACTTAGTCCGCCCAGCCCGAATCTCGATGGTTGAGGAAGTGGGAGTCTAACCAGCGCTATTACGCTTGGTGACAAGACAGCTCACCAGGGATCGTTGCCCCCTTCGTGGTCAATGGTCGCAGAACCCGATCAGGTAAGCCTAGCTGGTGACGACTAGCAACGATTAAAGCCCAGATCTGTAGCCCTCACTAAGATGGCGTAGATGGTTTGGAAGGCAGGAGCCTAATCAGTAGTCAGTCTCAAACTGATTTCGACGGCTTGTTGCGGGACCACTGCTTTTTAGTCTGGCCGCCGAATTACCAACCATGAACTTGTAGCCCCCACTTGGCGAGTGTAGATGGTTTAGAAGGTGGGAGCCTAGTTAGTTCTGAGATGATTCCGATGGCTAGCCACGGGAACACTTCTTTTCAGCGTGGCCGTCGAAAACTCCCAAATTATAGCTTGATGCACATGAGTGTAGATGATTTGGAAGGTGGGAGCCTAGCCAGTCCCGAAATGATTTTGATGGCTTGCCATGGGGCCACTGCTCTTCAGCCTGGTCACCGAACCCCTTCATCTCAAATTTGTAGCCCCCACTGCGCGGGTATAAATGGTTTGAAAGATGGGAGACTAGTCAGTTCCTGAATAATGTCGACGGCTCGCCAAGGGACTACTGCTCTTCAGCATAGTCGCCAAATCTTTACTCCTCGAACCTGTAGTCCTCACTGTTCGGACATAGGTGGTTCGGAAGGTGGGAGCCCTAAGCAACTCACCACGCGGTCACCGCTCTCTTATGAAACATCAACCGCAAAGATAAATCCCAGCTTGACCAGTGTCCTCACGCTCAAACGGTCTAACATTCTATTAATAACAAAGGACATTAACGCCAACACATGAATCTTCCCACCAGCGCGTCGATAGATGCTACACAGAATGCCAACCCAAGCTTACGACGCTCGACTCACTACAAAAGCTCTGATTCGTACGCTCGGCTATCACCATTCGCTTACAAAAGTAGTAACAACCGACCAATCAGACGAGCGAGATAAGCCCCCAACAGCTCATCTTAAGAACGAAACACAACCTCGGTAACGCAACCTACTGCTAAACTGTCCACACGACCACACAACAATGACCCTGAGTCATTCGCAATGCAAACAGTCAAGCTCTCAACTGTAGACAGACCACTCGACGTCCTATTGATTCAACCAGCCTATGCCAAAGCAAGACGACAAGGCGAAACAAAAAACATACAATAGAGACAATGAGCACAAAACAGATATAGGAAGTGCTTAAGATAAAATTGTTTTCATTAACAGTCGAAACAAAAGTGTACAAGCATACAAAATTTACTCCTTATCAAGAGAAGGTACAAAAACAAAAGAGCTAAGCTTTACGGAGGAAATAGCAGGGATCATGTCCATACGCGCCACAGCCTGAGCATCAGGGTTCGAACTGCCTTCATCGTTAATGGACGCAAAAGCAACAGACAAGTCTACATATGACATCTTCTTATATCGGCCAAGATCCCATTCCGGATGCTCATCTTTCATCAGCGCTAACAGCTCCAACTTGCCATGTACGACCCAGAGGAACTAGCACTTGCATTGTTTCTGTAGAAGCTCTTCCTCCCGCGCCTTCCCGTCGACCAGTTCACGCTCCAGCAACTCCAACTTGCCTGTCTGTGCATCAACCTGAGAATGCTTTGTAGCAAGACTACTCTTCACAGTGTTGAGCTCATATTTTTCCAGTTTGAGCTGGTCCTCGGCTTTCCTTTCCTCCCGAGAATTGAACTCCACATCGGCATCTAGTTTCTGCTTCTGAGCGGCCCAGTCAGCCTCCTTTGAAGCACTATCTTCAGCAAAAGACCGCAGTGCAGTACTCACCTCAGTCGCAACTTTCTGCGTGACTTCCAAGTCTTGACGAGTCCAATCTAGCTTCTGATGGAATGTGTCCCGTGCAGACACCGCCTCTGCTAGATCACGCTCAAGGGCCTTCAGACGAGCTCTCTGAGTCTCAACAACCACGACTGACTGCTCCAACCTCTTCTCCTCCGTCAGCTATCTAGCCACTCAATTTCAAAAAACGCGTCAGAATACAGCGCCTGCATGTGCGAGAAGACACGCTCCATGGTGTATACCCTCTCTTGAGCCGCCTCAAATTCTGTCCCAGCGATGACCACCTGGCTCAAGTGAGACATACCCATCATAAGGTACTTTAAGCCCTTATCCATACGCCCCTCTAGTGTATCCTCCTCAGGTTTTGGAGCGTAATCCTCAGCCAGTTATGATGCGTGCTTATATGTTTTCTCGAAGCATACTCCACGTCGACCTTCCGATGCAAGACCTGAGCACTCATTTTTACTAAATTCGGAGCAAATAGACATATCCACGCATCCGGATAAAGCTTTCCTAAATCAGGAATCACGCCGGCACCACCCCTCGCAGTCGCCACTGTCCTCAGGCTCTCCTCTGCAATTTCTCCCTTGTTACGAACAACTGACCCTTTATTGCGATACGACTTAATAAGATATGGATGAAGGGGAGGAAGCGAATTATCCAAAGGACCTTCCAACACCTCGAGCTATGGCCTGGAACGACACGGTGAACAATGCGAACTACAAGAAACTTGGCACGTGCCACCATGGCCACTATCAAACATCACACCAATGGGACAATCAGATTCCACAACCTCAAGCGGATCTTAACATGAACCTTCTATTGGAATAGTTCCGTGTGAATCAGCACCGGCAGAAGCTGCCATTGTAACCCGCATCAATCATTCACTCAAAGCTTTGGCCTGCGCATCACTAAGATTCGGCATGCCTTCAACCCCTGCAAATTGCAAGTAGTCTTTCTCCCAACCTGATACATCAGTTTCCGCACCGATGGGTTGATCAGACTCGCGCTCTCCATCCACTGGAGTGGATCGTGCTGAAGACAACCCAGTTCTGATACAGGACCACTACGAACTCATAAAAGAGGCAAGCGTCTCAGACGATTCCTCTGTGTCTGACAAAACATGGCAGCAACCTTCCTCTTCCTAGAAGGAGCCCCATCTTCAGGCTTAACTCGTGATCTTCGTTAAAGAGTGGGGCTACGTTGCAGTTGTCCCACAGCCCACTCCGGATAAAGTTGGGGATGCATATGACATCCACCACGTTCCTCATTGGCAAGCCGCAGAACGTCTCCATAGTGTTTTGTTCCTCTAGGGTAAGAGGAGTAGTGGGAAGCCTTCCTGCGAAAAAAATACAAGCAATGATTAGCACACAATCAAGTGCAACGAAACCAGAAGAAAATTTTGCACTTACGAAGTGGTTTGAACTCCCGCTCAAGGAAACGACCCTTGAATCAGAAGTACTTTGAATCCGCAGGGGCTAAAAAACAATACTTCTGCCAAAACTTGATCCTATATCCATTAAGCCCCAACTGAGCCGGAAAAATCCTAAGGAAATCCAAGAATTCCCAAATCACATCCAAAACGGGAGAGCACACGCCGGTTTGAAGCATCCCTCGATGTAAGCAGATGAACCCCGCCAATGGCGACATTGGCCTCTGGTCACCCTTCAGGACAGACAATGGTAGGTCCTCAGGGACCCCAAACTTTGTATGGATTTCAGCAAGACCGTACTTAGAAAGCAACCAGTCTTCGAAAAACTCAAGGCCCCTGGCCAAGGTTACGACATTAAGAAGGTTTTGTTGAGCCATGAAGAAGACGAACAATATTTCTAATCAAAAGATAAACATGACAATATCTTCAAAAGCGAAGAAAAATAAAGGACTCGGACTCTGCACAACAGACCACCTAAATAAGGATTGGGTTCCCATCTTTTTTCCATTGAATCGACACACGTTCAATAAATGTAGTGTGCGGCTCAAGCAACAATTTAGACTCAATCATCATGAGCGGCGTATCTTTTCAAGAGATGACTTCGCGAATCGATGTTACTGCCCACTAACTCGGGGGAGTAGCTAATGATACACCAAAACGGTCACATCCCTGAGCCATACATGTGTCATGATGATCTCAAGGAATTACAAGCCCCAACGTCAGCCCAACACTGATCCGGCCCAAGCAGTTCCAAGCCCACCCAATGCAGTCATCCAGACGGACCCGAACTCTTACAGCTTGCTAAGCCCATGTGTACCTGTAAGTTCTACTAAGGCAAATATCTCAAGGATCAGCTTCAGACAGACAACTATAGTAGTTTTATGCTTCCAACTAAGAAGCAAATACCAAATTACATATCACATAGGGAAACTTCCTCATACAGAATATCCTCAGATTGGAAACTATCTTTTGCGTATCTAAGAGCACAGAGCTAACAGGGAACTTCCTTTCTACAACACGACTCCTAATTAGATAAAGATCTCCACGAAGATTTTCTTCCTAAACTACGCTATTGATGGCCTGGTCGAACCAGGACTCCTGTACTATAAATAAGACATGAGGTTGGTAAGCTAAGGTACGCTACAAATTCCATGTTTATAACATTACACCTTCCTCATATCCATGTCTGACTTTAGCATCGGAGTGTCATCAGCCACCACAACGATGGTCTGTGGCTCACGTGCGTTGCTTGTGCAGGTCAGCATGACTAGGTCAAAGCAGAGAGCAAAAATCGACTGCATCAAGTACAAAGATCATTTTTGTTGTTGACTTGAAGTGGATTGATAGTATCAAGTTCCTGCCAGATTGTTTGTGGTTCTTCATAGTAAGTTGATATTCACATAATTATTACATAATATATCCCTTAATTTATACATGTTAGTGTTTCGATTATTATATTTTATAGTAATTATTTAGTTTTCATGTCTTTGTAGGAATTTGAGCGTAAACGATGAAATCATATTAAGGCGACTAGTTAAGGAACGACAATTAGTCGATTCTAACGGTGGTATAAAGCAGATGGTCACAAACCTAAACCCAAACCCAATGCCAAGCCTAATCCTACCCAAAGAATATTCTCCAAATTATACATTGATGAATCATCCCCTCATCTCATCCCTATTCATCTTGATCATTTTCTATAAATACAAGAGAATAAGGTGAGAAAAAGGGGAGGAAGAGAAGGGAAAAGAAGAATTAGACAAAATCAAAACCTCTTTCTCACAAGGTGACCATCACCACCTATCCATCTCTCACTCATTCTCTGTCCTGATCACTCAGCAATCACTTCCATCATCCATCAATCATTATCACCCGAGCACCACCACCACCTCCAGACAGCACAACCGCCACCACCAAGAAACAGGGGTGTGACAACCCTGTTTCGCGTCAGAGCCACCTCCATCACCGTCCCTGTCCCTATTCCTGTCCATCATCCATCAACCTTCATCTGCCATCGACCTGTTTCGCGACAGAACACATCCGCGAGCCACCATAACCACCGCGAAACAGAGCCTCACCACGACTCTGTTTCGCCTCGCCACAGACCCTGCTCCTCCTTTCTCTCGGCCTCTCTTCGTCTCGACTTCCTTCTTGTCCTCATCTCTCGCGACCACCGTCACGACCAGACCGAGCACCACCGCCACCTCCTCGCGAGACAGAGCTCGCAAGCAGAAACAGGGAGCCCTTGTTCCTCGTCTTCCTTTTCTGTTTTCTTGTTGTTATCTCACTGTTTCCTCAACCCCTCTCTCTCCTTTTCAGGTTCTGGAGACGGTTTGAAGACTGAGGAAGCTCGCGAGGAGCAGAAATCACCACCACGAGCGGTGCTGCTCGCTGGAGAAGAAGGTGGAGCGAAGAGTGTTACTGTAGCGCACTGTAGCGAGGGCGGGAGACCAAGTCAAATCCGTTTTTGGTTATTCACACCCCCGATTCTGCTCTGTACCACCACAGAGCGTTTTGGAAACATTTTCTTGGGATTCATGTTCGGCCCACCTGCTGATCTGCTGAGTACCACCACATCGAGCTTGTGACAAACTAAATGGGTTGCATAATTCATTTTGATTTATTTTACTGAATTATGTGTTTAATTATTAATTACAATTTATTTCTGAATTTTGATAAATTGCTTTCACCTTGCATGTTCGAGAAATTAAATTTGATATGTTTGGTAGTTAGAATTACCCTTTATCAATATTCAAAACATGTGCTAAAAATATTAAGCTTAAACTTTGATTAAGTGTGCCCTAAAAAGACACTTAATACTTGGTAAGAGCGTATTTGCTTGAAATAATTTGTTAATGTTTGATATAAGCATGATATAAGTTGAATTGGATTTTAACGATCACATATTCGGTGTAAGCAAGGGATTCTCATCCCTAAAGCTTTTCGTTTAAATTTTCAGTAATTTAGATTTAAGATATTTTTGCCAACTCATTGGTGAGTCCAAGCCCACAAAATCCATCTCATCTATCTTTTTCTTTTATTTTATTTTTCTTATTTTTAATTTTATTTTTAGTTTAATTTTAAAAACACTATAACCCCATTGCCTCCAAATTAGTTTAATTAAATTATTAAATTCAATTGCTTCCACTTTCCTCGTGGGATCGACCCGTACTTGTCGTTGTCTACCAGTTAGGCATCGTGCACTTGCGGTTATTACAAGTGGGTTAAATTAGCCTATTAATTTAGGTTAGTTAAATCCGCATCAAGTTTTTGGCGCCGTTGCCGGGGAAGGTTGTGGTGTAATTGAATTTAAGATTTATTTTCACTAATTATAAAAAATAAAAATTCAAAAATTCAAAAAAAAATTTATTTTATTAAGTTCTTTTTACACTCATTTTGTGTTTATTTTGCAGAATACACGCTTCTCGAGGATAATGGACGATCCTACAAAACATCAAACAAATTTTTATTTTTTTTATTTTTTATTTTGTGAGGAGAGTTTTAATTTTATTTTCACCTCATTTTACGAGTGTGTGGTGTAATAATTTTTAAACTTTACTGTTTTTCATTTTGTTTAATCACAAAAAAAAACCCAAAATTTTCTAAGTCAAAAAAATTATAGGGAAACAATTTTAATTGTTACCCAATAATTTTTTTATGATTTAGAAATCCGACTTCTAAGACCAAGACCAGTAAATTTATTTACATGTGTTTGTGTGTAGTAAAATAGATAAAAAGAAGTCAGACTTTGTTTTAATTGTGCTAACTTTTTGTGCAGAACGGAATACGCACACTGTAAGTATTTCTATCACACGCAACATATTAGCGACCAGGGTGCTTGGTGTAATTGTTTGAAATTGTGTGATTGGTTGTTTAATTTCTGTAATTGTGGATGCTAAACTTTAGTAATTCATAATAAGCAGACCCAGCTTATAAATAGAAACTGGTGGGACTTGATATCCCCACCTCATCACTCCAGCTGTGTGCAACCAATAGCCAAATATAATTAAAATCAATTAGCAAGTTAGATAGCGCATTCTTTTAGGTACGGTGTTCATAGGACAACTAAGACCAAGGTGAATCCAATAATTTTTGTGTTGACCAAAGCTAAAAGTGACAATGGGTTTAATCATTCAATGAACTCCGAGAGGCCACTGCCACAAAGGTAATTTACCCGGTACGCTGAGTCATAAGTAAGCTACGATCTACAAGAAGAATTGGTGTAACTAACAGTTTTGGGGTTAGGAACACAAGCCTCAAGTGTACATTTAACATCACATCGTTCTCACATCTATTGGCTTACAGAGCGGTAGCACAAGGAAGTACTTAATTGGACCATTGCGACCTCCTTCTCTTGTGCGATAATCCGGTTTCTTTGAAACAAAACTCTAGCCCACTGATTTTGAACTTTGTGGTGTAAAGTATACACTCTTAGGATCAACTTGTAGCACCCATTATTCTGTTATAAAGATTACATAAGAAATAATTGTCCCCCAAAGATGAAAAGATAATTAATCTAAAAAACGTTGATTGCTTAAGGAGGCATGTTTCTTGTGCATTTATTGGTTACTGATTGCGTCTGAGTCTGTGCATATTTTGTTTAGAGTTAGTGATTAAAAAAAATTAATTTTAAAATTTTAAAAAAAATGAACACAAGGGATTATCCAGCCTATTTTTCCGAGCAAGTCAATTCATTTTATGACATGCGACGACCTGATTATGATCCATATTTAGATTATTACCCAGATCTAGCTTATCATTCTGACTTCTCATGGGCTCATGGTCAGTACCATGAAGGCCTTCTAGACACTCATCAGACTCCTCAAGTTTTCATTCCTGATAATGAGTCTCAATTTAATCGAGTTGTTCCTCCTTCTAACACATCTAGTTTAGAGGACGCCTTAACTCGTGTCATGCAGCGAACAGGAGCAATACTTGAGCAAAATTCTCAGGACATCACAGAATTGATAGCTAATTCTCAACAAAATGCTCAAGCTATCAAGAAACTTGAGATGACTTTGAGTCAGATAGCTGAGTCACTTCCTGAGATAGAGTCAGAAATACTCCCTAGCCAACCTATTTCCAACCCAAATGGTCAATATGAAATTAGTGGCACATCTGAGCCGAACAGTGAAGATGTCCAATCCATTATTACTACCCTTAGGAGTGGAAAACTGGTTGACAATCAGGTAGGAATACCTGCCATGAGTGTTACTATACCCTCACCCAATTCTATACAGGTTGCATCCTCCTATCATACGAAGGTTGATAAAGCCTCATTTATTGATGAACCTGTAGATTCTGAGACACTACAGACATCTCTTTCCCATATTGACTCATTAGACATATGCTTTCCTAGTGACTCATGCATAGAATCAAACTGTGAACATTCTTTAGAGTCTCCCCTTGATGGTTTTCATGATACACATGACCATTTAGAGGCTTGTTTGACTCATTTTAGTTTAGACTTTGATGTTGATGATTCCATTAGGGAAGTCGATGATTTGCTTGACTCAGTCCCCATTGTGGATCCTAGTTATAAATGGAAGTCTAAAGTGAAGTCTCTCCCACTCAGTGAGTCAAAACTAGTCCCATCAGTTGAGCCACCTGAGCTTGACCTTAAACAATTACCTGACACCCTCAGGTATGCATTTTCAGGTGATGAGTTGTCTAGACCAATATCTCTATATGATTCATGTGATGAGCCTGTACCACCTGATATATCCATCGTCTCATCTACTTGCATCACATTCCCATTTACTAAGGCTACTTTCACTGATCCCTTGTGTTGTAGTGAGGATTTCAATTTTCACCATCCTGTTGTGAAAATTATCCAATCTTCTGATTTGGAACCAGACATAGGATGTTCCCTTTTTGAAGCACGCTAGGATCATCTGTTGTGTATGACTACTGGTCACTTTTGGAATGTCCTAGTGTATTTGGTGCCCCATGTGATTGCTATATTTTGGTGGACTGATCCTCAATTGTTCAGGTTGTTGATATACGACCATGGACTAAGTGTTTGTAATGTTCTTCCTTTCTACTTTTTGATACACCATTTTTTAGGAAGAATATTTGTCGGGCTGATGACGTTAAACCAAGCGCTACTGGGAGGCAGCCTAGCTTTAGTTGTGTGTCTTTGCTGTTATTCTGGATTGATTTTCGAGTACCCTATTTAGTTGTGTTTCACTCATACTCGTTAGCTCCATAACAGTTTTTGACTTACAACTTGCTTTTTTTTATTTTTTATTTAGTTTTCTTTGTTAGTGTCAAGTATGTATTTTATCGATTTCTAATGAAAACTCCATGATTCTTATGTTTGTGAGCCTCATTGATGGATGACTTCTTGGAAATTGGTAAAATCTTCACCGCGGTAATACTGTTCTAACCTCCTCTCATGTACTTATTTCATTCATTTGTCAGAATTATTTTGTTAAACACTGAGGACAATGTTTGGATTAGGTTTGGGGGTAGGTTCATGAGTCGATGAATTTTTTGTAGTGTTTTCTTTTCTTATTCTTAAAAATAAAATAAAAAATGCTTTTTTTTCAAGAAAACTTGGTCTTTTGCAATTATAAAAATGAATTTTAAATGTTTTATGCTCAAGAAAATGCAAACCAACTTGACATATTGGTATATTGATAAAGACTGAAAGTTTAGTAAGATCCTTAAGTCAGATCTAGTTCATGAGATTTTTCAACTCGATTATCTTGCACCATGAGCCATGTTAGCATAACTTGAAGTTGATGAGTGAAATATATACTATAAAACCTTAGAATAATAGTGGAGACTTAACCCTGAAAGTTTTGAGCCTTTCTATTTTTCTGAAGTTTATACATAAACTCTGATTTTTCTTGAGTCCACATTATCTCGTTGATGATCTCATTATTTTCATTCTTTTGATCAATTGCTTTGGGAATGACATCAAAATTGAATTATTACACTATAACTTTTTGGCTTATTCAATTGAGATGTCATAATACTGACCTGAACTTAGGAAATGATCTAGGCATTTTTTTCTTTAGACCATTAACTAGCCTTTTAATTTACCCATAACATTAACCTTTTTTGTAGCCTTTTTAGCCTTAGAATAACTTTTATTTGTTAACCCATTAACCTTTACCCAACTTTTCTGGGAATGTGTATGGATGGATATACTTGGTGTCAAAAGGGCATGAAGAGCAAAATATGAGATATTTCATAAATCCTCTATGAAAAAAAAAAAAAAGGTTGAAGAAAAGAAAAATAGTTATAAAAAATAATAATAAATAAATAAAAAAGATTTTTCAATAAGGATAAAGATGTGAGAATGATGAAAAAATTGATGGTGCGCAACATTGGTTTATTCTTGATAGCCCTAATTGTTCGTTGAATGGGTGTATACATTCCTAGAAACTTTTTTTAGAATCCTTTGACATTCCTTATTAACCATTACCCAAGCCCCATTACAACCCAACAAAATCCTAGTTGATCTTAGGTAAATGTTGGTTCTGTAGATGTGGAGATTTAATAACCAAGACCTATGGTGTTTGATTCAACATTTCCAAAAGTAATTGATATTCCTGTCCATGAGATCATGTTTATTCCATTCTTGAAAAGTCCGTTCTTTATATTACTATATGTGAGATGATTGTTTTTCATTATTTACTCTTTTCCTCACATATAAACTGAGTGAAATACCAAATCTCTGAGTGTTTTATTGTGAGTGACATGAGAGGTTTGAAGTCAATACAAACTTTCTATATGAGATTTAGTCACTGTTTTACTCTGAAATGAAAAGTTATGTTGATAGTGTCATCCACACACACACATTGAGTTGAGGATGATTGTGAATTTGTCTCTAACTTGTGGAGAATATTAAATTATTTGGAAATTTGTTGATACACTAAAATGACACTGTTGGTTTCTTGCATTTCTTGAAGTTTTAAAATGATCACTGTTTGACCAAGTTTTGATTGAGTCAGTAATGTTTGTGGGTAACATTTCTGGAAACCCTCACGAGACTATAACTCGTCCACTAGAGGTAATCTAGGGGTTTAAAGCCTTGTTGCACGTTTAAGGTAAGTGCAACCGATGATATCTGCAAAAGTGAGTTAGGATTTTTTTTTATTGTTTTGCTCGAGGACTAGCAAAATATAGGTTTGGGGGTATTTGATATTCACATAATTATTACATAATATATCCCTTAATGCGAAAGTGAGTTAGGATTTTCTTTTTATTGTTTTGCTCGAGGACTAGCAAAATATAGGTTTGGGGGTATTTGATATTCACATAATTATTACATAATATATCCCTTAATTTATACATGTTAGTATTTCGATTATTATATTTTATAGTAATTATTTCGTTTTCATGTCTTTGTAGGAATTTGAGCGTAAACAATGAAATCATATTAAGGCGACAAGTTAAGGAACGACAATTAGTCGATTCTAACGGTGGTATAAAGCAGATGGTCACAAACCTAAACCCAAAACCTAATTCATAACCTAAACCCAAAACCTAATCCATAACCTAAATCCAAACCCAATGCCAAGCCCAATCCTACCCAAAGAATATTCTCCAAATTATACATTGATGAATCATCCCCTCATCTCATCCCTATTCATCTTGATCATTTTCTATAAATACAAGATAATAGGGTGAGAAAAAGGGGAGGAAGAGAAGGGAAAAGAAGAATTAGACAAAAATCAAAACCTCTTTCTCACAAGGTGACCATCACCACCTATCCATCTCTCACTCATTCTCTGTCCAGATCACTCAGCAATCACCTCCATCATCCATCAACCACCATCACCCGAGCACTACCACCACCTCCGGACAGCACAACCGCCACCACCACGAAACAGGGGTGTGACAACCCTGTTTCGCGTCAGAGCCACCTCCATCACCGTCCCTGTCCCTATTCCTGTCCATCATCCATCAACCTTCATCCGCCATCGACCTGTTATTTCACGACAGAACACATCCGCGAGCCACCACAACCACCGCGAAACAGAGCGTATTTGCTTGAAATAATTTGTTAATGTTTATTATAAACATGATATAAGTTGAATTGAATTTTAACGATCACATATTCGGTGTAAGCAAGGGATTCTCATCCCTAAAGCTTCTCGTTTAAATTTTCAGTAATTTAGATTTAAGATATTTTTGCCAACTCATTGGTGAGTCCAAGCCCACAAAATCCATCTCATCTATCTTTTTCTTTTATTTTATTTTTCTTATTTTTAATTTTATTTTTAGTTTAGTTTTAAAAACATTGTAACCCCATTGCCTCCAAATTAGTTTAATTAAATTATTAAATTCAATTGCATCCACTTTCCTCGTGGGATCGACCCGTACTTGCCGTTGTCTACCAGTTAGGCACCGTGCACTTGCGGTTATTACAAGTGGGTTAAATTAGCCTATTAATTTAGGTTAGTTAAATCGCATCATAAGCCTCCAGGGTACGACCTTCTTGTTTGATGATGACAGATCTTCGAGTTAACTCATAAACTTTGGAAGAATTATTACTCATAGTATAGGTATTCTCTGCAACTCGCCAGATTGCCTCTGTTATAGGAAGACGATTGAAGAGAACTCTCACATGCTTCTCCATTGAATTAAGAAGCCATGTTTGAACAATACAATTTTCTTCCTCCCAAGTTTCATAGGCTTCAACATTAGTTTTCTCAGGGGCCTTCTTCGTGCCAGTAATATAGCCAAGTTATTTCTTGCTAGCAATAGACATGCGGGCGATAAAAGCCTAAGAATCATAGTTGGTACGACCAGTCAATTTCTCGGAAGCAATTTTGAAATTATCAGATGTGTCACTGACCATTTTAGCAAAAAAAAATCAGGGTAGCAGCGAAAGTATATTGTAGTGGTTTAGGATAGAAAAAAAATGTCAAACTCTAAGAATCTAGGATTAAAGCAAGAACATGTTTGCGGTTTAGAGACAATTCCAGAATCATGATATCAATTATTCCTGACAACTAAAACAATTGTGGAGAGTTTTATTTATTGTATCCATTTCTCTCTAGAGGAAAAACATATATAAAGGTATAACAAGAAACTAAGTTAGGAAAGAATAAACTAATTGATCTACTCACATACTGATTGATCTAATTACAACTATTACATGGAAACTATAATTGCAGTATAAGTAAAAGGGAGATCAAATCTCTTATGATTAAGCACAACTCATGCCAACACTATTAGTCCATTTACGAGTTACAAGCATTGCCTCCCCCTATTTGGTTCATGCCATACCCTCAGTAATGCTAATGACTAATGTTGGTTGTTCATTCAGTCAATTATCTATATTTTCTTTCTCCTAGACATTGTTACTATAGTGTTTTATTTAATCTAAAACATCTCATGTTGTAACTTGTATGGCTAATTATATGCACGTCATATAACCATGGCTTCACACTTTTGGTTTCCTATAATTAATATTTTCTTTCGTAATAACACTGTAATTTTATTTATGAAGTTATCAAAATTTTAATTAACTATTGAGTCATAAATTGACATAGAGAATATGACATCGTTTAAATAATCATAAACCCTTGTATTTTGCCAACATCATCATCATCTACCACGAATTCAACAATAGATCTGATGCGTTCAAAATCCGATCTCCTGTAAGTATGACTGGCAAAACAAATGATAGATTGTCAAATACCACCTTTTTGGTGGCCGAAGACACTCTGATGTTAAGTCAGTAACTCAATTGGAGATGATGGTAAATCTGTGTAGAACTCAATTAAAGTTGCATACCTTTATCGAATGTTCCATTTACCTTATATAATGGTTGTTGTTAATTCTCTGTGTGACTTAAGCATGTGAGGCGCAATGATGGGAGACGTTCTCTATAACAATTTCGTCATTTATGAAGATACTTCCTTAGAGGTGTAACTCCCTCCACGACTCTTTTTCTCTATAACGTTCCTCATCTTTAAGGGAGGATTTTATTGGGCCTGGATCTGGGCCTTTGCTTACGATTTATTTTGACGAACCCTGTTTGGGCTCTCATGACTGGATTCACCATTTTTGGGCTTTATGAATTGGCTTGGTTCTGGGATATTTGATCCTTGTGATGGACGATCTCTACCAAGAGTACGACTGTGATGACTATCTTATTTGATGTATCACCAGCTACTCCCCGCTCAATTAGTAGGCATGTTGACAAGCCACTAACTCAATGACAGTTGGACTTTCGATTTCATCATTGACTTGCATTTAGCAGCTTTTGGTGGGTTTGCTATTTTGATCTCTCGCTCATTCGTTCATTTTCACGCACATTTTTGGATTTCGTGCAACCATCATATCTTGTACGCCGTCCTATAAGCAGTCTCTTCGTTACTCAGCTCTATAAAATGAGGTGTGGTAAGCTTGTTTATCTCTTTACACTATCTTCGAAATTAGGTCTTATTCTTCTCTCTTCTTCTTCATTTTCCTTGTTCTTTCACTTCTATACGATGTCTACTGGTGATATAATAGATGGCAAGGCACTAGCTGCTTGTGAATCTTACTTCTCGCCGAAGAAGGCTTCTCAAATGATGTTGAATATTATTTGTTCCAAGTATTCTCTACCCTCCGACTTCAAGATCATCCTGCCTAGGAAGAACGATAATCCTTGCCGTCCACGGGCTGGTTACATTGCACTCTATCCATGCATGTTCCAATTTGGACTTCGATTCCCAATCCCTGAGATATTTTGGGAATACTTAGACTTTTAGGGAATTCCTCCTACTCAGATGGGCCATAATGGTTAGAGGGTTATGGTTTCTATTTACATGAGAGCCATCCTTACTGGCATTCCTTAATTGTCGGGATTCTGCATTTAGTAGTTGGTTTGTTGGTGACCAAGAATATTTCGTCCTCCGTTCTCCTGTCTGTTTTGGGAAGCTCAATGATGACATTAGGAACTGGTCGAAGTTTTGATTTTATGCTTCTGTCAACTTCAGCTATTTCAATTTTCAAGGTCGTCGAATTGTGCGATCGTTCCGAGTTCCTAACAAACGGAGGGATCTGCAGTTAACTGTGGAGTAGTAGGTGATCAATGACCATTTCTTAAAGCTTCCTGTGGTTGTTGTGGAGACATTCCTCTATGAGGATATTATTGAGTATAGTGGCTTGTACACTATGAACGAGGCAGAACGGGCTTTGCTTACCGAATTTTGAGCTAAGGAGATCACTGCCCGCATTGTTCCTGCTGGTGTTAGTGATGCTAGCATTGATAGGAAAGTGATTTCGGGTAGGGATGTTACGGATCTCAATGCTCATGTTAGCATTGGTGTTGTTGGCCGCTTCCGAGGTCTGCTGGTCTGACGAAACAATTGTTGATAATCCCTGACCGAGTTCCTAAGAAGAAATGACTTTCCTGTTCCACTTGTGGCACTACTCGGATTGTTCCTCGTTCGAATGTCTGACAAAGAAGGCAAGAAAGAGGATCGCTTATCCCTCGGGGAGGTCGATGAGATGAATTTGGCGATTTAGGGAGCAAAAAGGAAATAACCCAACCGTTGAACGACAATGAAAAAAGGCTCCTTCAAATTATGGCGTACCAAACGTTGTGGAGTGGTCTGATGAGGATCCTCAAGCTATTGACAACAACATGTTCCACCTTGTGATAGAGCAGTCTAAGGAGGTTGCTGATCGTGGTCAGAGTTATGAAATTCTTCCTTCTTGATCTTTTTCCATTCTTGTTGATAATGCAGCAAAGTTCTTAGTTTCTTCTCTTGTTCGTCCGATTTCTACTGTTGCTATTATTGCTTGTCCTACTCTCGACACTACTGTTTCACGGCGAGAATGCAAGAGTGGTTTTCGTTATCACTGTTGTTCAGATCGTTCTTCCGATCGTTGGGGGCGGGTCTTCTGTGCTCCCCGATCCCCTAGTTCCTCATCCACGGATTGGTTGGAAGGAGCCCAATCCGGAAGACATCCGTATTAAGTCAGATGATAAGTTTTGTTGGTTTACTAAAATTGACATGCAGGATAGTGCATCAAGTTTATCAACAAATGGCATAGACAGTTGGTGGAGAGGCATCTGATGCCTGTACGGGAGCCTAGCATTCATCTCGACTATGACCTCAAACAGATAATGGATTGGATGAACCACCTCACTTATGTTGGAGTGATGGGATCGGATTATCAGGCTGGTCCTAGACAAGTGGTTGCTATTGAGAGGAAGATGGCAGCGCAATTGTTGGTGTTTTCTCATGTCTTTCGTCAGCTGAACATGTTGAAAGTGTAGTGCACAGAGCAGGAGAGGGCGGCTGGGGCTGCTAGAGCTTCTTTGAGAGAAGCGGAGGCTGCGCAAGATAGGTCCTCAGCGAGCTTGAGGCTTTGGTGGTTGACTTGAACGGAGTTCGTACTCGGTTGGATGAGGTGGAGATGGAATTATCAATTGAGAAGGTTGGTCATGATGAGGCCATGCGTTCAGTTATTAAGCAATCCGTTAGCGCTCAGATTGTTGAGGAGCGGATTGGAACAATTTATAGTTGTTTGATGTGGTTAAGTTGGATATTTCTGCAATGTTGACTATCGTTGAATGACAACTCATCCCAGCTAAGAAAAAGCTTGTTGCAATAAAAAATAGGTTGAGGATTGGAAGAGGACTGTTGATGGTTCAGTCGAGCTTCTCAACTATATTGATCGGGATGGCGTTGATTTGTCCAAGTATCATTGTCTAGTCGATCAAGTTTTCGAGGATGAAGATAGTGAGGAGGGTATTCCGGGTCCCTCGAGTGATCCAGCCAATGAAGAACGATCATTTCCTCCTCCTTCCGATCTGGCTCCATCATCTACTCTTGTTGTTGAAGAGAGCAACTTGTTTCCTCCTGTAACTGACATTGCTGCCCCTCTTTCATCAGATGTTCTTGTTGCTGATACTTCTATTGCCACTTCTCCAGCTGTTCTATCTTCTTCTCCGGATGTAACAAAATGATTTTATGAATGAAAAACCTTTTCGGTTGATAATCATGTGTTGCCTTTTTATTTTATCTTCTGTTTTGCATGTTTTCCTGTTGAAGTTGTGACTCATTTTTGGACTAGTCACGTTGATTCATTGTATATGATAGGTGTGTGTTCACCTCGTTTCTTGAGTTCTTTGTACTCTGATAATTTATTTTTGTCCGTATTTCTTCTTCTTGTACTCGTTTGTTTGATCATCCAAAGTCTTCGATTGGGCTATGAAGTTGTACTAGTTCATTTTTACTCGTTAAGATTCTTGTGTGCTTACTTCGTGATCGGACGCGTTTGGTCACTCCAAAAAGTTCCCTGAGTAAGTCTTGACTTGCATGTCAGATCTCTTGTAGTCATATTTTTTATTTTGAAGTGTTGGTAAAGCCATAAGGCTTATCTTGACTTATTTGTCCAAATTTTTTACTTCGTGGTTCGACAGTTTAGTCGACCTGAAGGGGAAACAAATAAGTTAATTTGTTTGTCCCAACTTTTACTTCGCTAGTCTGATGTATTAGTCAAACATGAGGGTTTTACGTGTAAGTTGTCTTTTTTGTCCCAACTCTTACTTCGTTGGTCGGACGTATTAGTCGACCCAAAGTTTTTACAAGTAAGTTGACCGTTTCTGTTCCAACTTTTACTTCGTTGGTCTGACATATTAGTCGATCTGAAGTTTTTACGATTAAGTTTACTTGTTCGTCCTAACTTTTACTTTGTTGGTCAGACATTAGTCGACCCAAAGTTTTTACGAGTAAGTTGACTGGTTCATCCCAACTTTTACTTTGTTGGTCTGACATTATAATTGAACCGAAGTTTTTACGAGTAAGTTGACTGGTTCGTCCCAACTTTTGCTTCGTTGGTTCAATATATTAGTCGACCCAAAGTTTTTATAAGTAAGTTGACTGGTCCGTCCCAATTTTTGTTTCGTGGTTGATCATACCAGAAGTTTGTTATTTGTGTCTGACTTATGCGTCCTGGCCTTTTGCTCGTGGTTTGACATGTCGATTGCTTCGCATTGTCTGGCTTTAACAGGTGATACCGACAAGTGGAGTAGAATCCAGTATGTCCAATCATGCTCACATCAACATCGGCTGCCAAGACTGTCATGCGTTTTAGTATCGAGTTTTTGTCGTTGAATAAAATTTGTTTGCGTCAGTTCCGTTGTTGGTAACGGAGGAGACATTGTTGCCCTTGTCATGGATAATGTGGATTAAGCTTGCTTCTGCCATTAAGGGCTTCGGATTATATCAGTTGGTTGATCCCCGCTTGAGTGCAAGTTTATTCGTGTTTGTGAATTGTCGTAGTGGTTTTTTGATCTTGTTTGATGGTGTTGGTGCTCCTACTTTGATATAGATCAAACTCAAGTGTAAGGTGTTATTGGTCGTCTCTTTGGTTGACTTGATTGTTTGCTTCCTCTGACTATGCTGTGTAGGGAGTATATCAGTTCTTTGGGTTGCTCTTTCGATCCCGCAGTGGTGTCCATCTTTTCTTTCCCTTTGGGTTGTTTATCTGGTAGCCCGATGAATTCGTTGAGTCATTTTCTCTAAGCCCAATGCTCAATTTCATCTTTCAGATTGTAGCAGTCTTCGGTGTCGTGTCCGTGATCCTTGTGGAAAGAACAATATTTTCTCTTATCTCACCCATCTAGGTCTCCTCTCATTTTGAGTGGCCAGTTGACATCTTCCCATTTTGCCATGGATTTCAGTATGCTCACTCAACTCGCTTTCAAGGTCGTGTATGATTTGTACGTCTCCTTCACCACACTTGTTACCCATTCGTGCTTAGGCCTTGTTGATTGCAGCTTTCCGGATTCTTGCTGGTTGAATTTGGACCTCTCATTGGTTCTAAGCCTCTTTGACTGGATGTTCTCCTCCCAGGGTCTGTCATCTCCTTTTCGTTCTTCTCTCCTTTCTCGCCTCTTTGATTGGGTTTCCCTCTCTGATCCATTCTTTTTCTTGGCGGCTACCATCTCCTCAATAGTGATTTATTTTTTAGCGGTCTTCAATAGAGTCACCATGTTTGATCGACCTCAAATCATATCGCAAGCACATGGTTATGTACTGAGTTAGATAACGACAAATACAGGTCGAATTCCACAAGGAGAGCTATAAAATATCGGAAAACTAATCTTCAAGACTCTTTTGAAACTTAACCTAGTTAGAAAAGAATTGATGGGTGAAATGTTTGAACTAAAAATACAAAATAAAACCTAAATGTGAGAGTTAGGGCTTCGAGTTACCATCATGATTAGATGACACCATTATGTCACTCTTAGATTAATCTTTTCCAAATTCATATACACATCCTAAGGTAGATTCTCATCTCACCTTAGGATGGAAAATATGGCATTATGAGAAAATTCGATTTCAAGCTTAATTAATATTACTAACCAAATATCAATGTAAATTTAAAAACATATAAGGAATCCATACTTAAATGAAACACCAAATATCTAACAAATCACAATGAAACTTAGACTAATAATATGTAAATATTGTAAGGTGTTTGTTAAAGAGATGCAAATATAGAGACCTATCCAATCTTAAGCTTAAGAAGTAGAAGAAGAAAACATGGATTGAATTCATGACATGAAACACAAAACATTTACTTACCTCATATGTTCATGATAAAACCAAGCAACAAGGTCAATCTAACTAAACTTGCTTATCTAGTACATGAAAATGGAAGGACTAATCTAAAAGAACCATCTTGGAGCTATCCTCTCATGGGCTCACCCACACCCTAAGGCGGGATGTTAGTCAAGCATGGTAAGCTCTAGACCTTCCCTCCACTTATTACTCTAAATACTACAATAACTACTCTTAATTTGATTACAACTCTTTGGGTTTTTTTTCGCCCTCTAAGTATACTCCAAGCATGGGGTGTTTATAGGTGAAAAAGTGTGAGATCGTAGAATGGATGGTGGAATAAAATAAGGAAAAAAAAAAAGATAAGGGAATATGTTGAAAAATGGGTAGTAAAATAAGGAAAAGATAAAAAAAAATGTTGTAGAATAAAATAAGAAAAAAGATAAGGAAATGTGTTGGAGAATGGATGGTGGAATATGTAGAGATTTCTTTTGGCTAGGATGAAGTTGTCATGTGGATGTCCAAATCTTCAAATAATTTTCTCAAAATCCATAGAGAGTGGTGTTTTGTGGGCTTGACTTAATGAACCTTGGGCTTGAAAATCATTGGTAATGCATGTGTTATCTTTCAATGGACTTTGTTGTTGAACTTAGCCTTATTGTGTCATTTTGTGCATATTTGATGATTAGTACTTGAATTCCTGCATTATACACAAAATACACGTAATGAGAGTATTTTATTAGATAATAAAACATAACAAATATAGAATTAGGGGCTTAAAATGTATAGTTTATAAGGCTATCAATGTTTTTTGGAGGCCTAGGTTTGGAGAATATAAAAAATGGTCATTTTTTTAGTCCGGGGATAAAGTAGCAATAGTCGTGTCGTCGCTGTTGCCGTTGATCATTGTTAACTCGTTAATAAAATGAGTGACGTACTCCCTTATTGTCTCCTCGGGCTTTTGTTTGATGTGAAACAAATAGTGTGGCCCCTTCCTCATATGTTGATTGTTGATGAACCTTGTGATGAAGGCCGTAGCTAGTGCCTGGAAGGAGCCCATCAATCTTGGTGGTAGGCTGTTGAACCAACTCATCGCTATGGAGGTGGGATTAGTAAAAAATGTTTTGCATAAGATGGATTATGTGTTCTCTTTCAACGCCATCTTGTGGTGAAAATGTCGCAAATGGTCTGTCAGATCGATGGTGTCATCGTACGCTTTGAACTTTGGTGGGGTGAACTTTTTTGGCATAGCAGTCGTCATGAGCGCGTCAGATAACGGTGATCTGACCAATTCGTACAACGGGATAGGATCTGTGACCCCGATTCTGAATGGGATTTCAGCCAGAGTCCTATCATTTTGTGGGGGTCATCTTCTGGTGGTTCGCTATTTTTGAGATTCACTTGCTGAGGTTCAGCAGGAACTTCGATACTTTCTCGAACTTGGTTGGCAGAGTTTTGTTAGCGTGGTGCTTGGACAGGGTCGGCGGATTGAGTGCGCTCTTGGGTGAGTTTGTCCATCATTTTGATCATATGGTCCATTTGGGCCATGAGTAGATCCACACGAGGGTTCATGACGGCGCCACCAGATGTTTGGGATGTTTGCGTTATTACATGTGTCTCCCTGTCGTCAGGCATGATTGGCTTGATGGTTGCCGTTGGATTTGAATCATGCAGTGTTGGCAATGCAGCTTTATTAGTTGGAGAATTGCTTTGATCGTTGCTAGGTTGAGGGTCTGTAGAGTGTTCCATTTATTCTAAAAACTTCTTAATCGCTAATCAGAAATGAGGAAGTTTCCTACTGCAGACTCTCTTCTTGAATGAGAATTGTCATTCCCCATGACGGCGCCAAACTGATGCATCAAAAATTTGGTATCTTGTAAGTATGATCTGCAAAACAAATGTTAGATTGCCAAAGACCACCTTTTTGGTGGTCTAAGACACTCTGATGCTTAAGTCGGTAACTCAGTTGGAGATGGAGATAAATCTGGACAGACTATGAGACCCTGGAGTGAGCGGACCTGAGGGTGAGGGTTGGAGCCCAACAGGCCCGAGAAAGGTTGGACGAGCTACAAAGGGGGACATAGTCCCACATCGCCTGGGTGCGGGAGGGGGATGTGCTACTTATGTACGAGGTCGGATCCCCATAGTAAGACGCGTTTTAAAGCCGTGCGGGTTAGTTGGGCCCAGAGCAGACAATATCTTACTGTGCGGATCGGGTCGTTACATAATGGTCAGTCAAAGTTGGATACCTTTATCAAATGTTCCCTTTACCTTATATAATGGTTGTTGTTAATTCCCTGCGTAATTAAGTATGTGAGGCGCAACGATGAGAAACATTCTCTGTAACAATATTTTCCTTTAAGAAGATACGTCCTTGGAGGCGTAACTCCCTCCACGACTATTTTCTCTGTAACGTTCCTCCTATTTAAGGGAGAACTTTATTGGGCCTAGATCTGGGCATTTGTCAACGATTTATTCTAACGGGCCCTATTTGAGCTCCCGTGACTGGATTCGTCCTTTTTGGGCTTTATAAATTGGCCTGGTTATGAGATATTTGATCATTGTGATGGATAATCTCTACCACATATACGACTGCAAGGACAGTCTTATTTGATGTATCATCAAGATCGATAGAGCTGACTTGTCTAGGACTTTTAACGTTACAAACGATGATTTGTCAGTGAGGAGGACATAAGAGAAGATGAATAATAATGACTAATAATGCTAGTGGTGGTGTTGTAAGGTTTAGAGTTTCTTGTTTCTGACTATGAATTCAATTGTTGAACCTGGATTCCCCAACCTTCTCTTTGTTGTTGGGTCTTATCCCGGTAATCTCTACCTCTATAACAATTCATCTGTTGGGTTTTAATTCAGTCATTTACGAATATGCCCTTAAATTAGGTAAAACCAAATATACCCATAAAGATAACTATTGGGCCTGAGTTTAACATTGGGCTTAGGCTCTAATTTTGGCAAATCATTATAGAAAAAAAAACTTCTATATATCTTTTTTTTAATATTTGTTTCATATATTTTTATTTTTTCAAATTTACAAATTGCATTGCGATTGTGTGCTAGCAACTTAATAATTTTATAAAACACTATTGTATTGTACAATTTTTTTAAAACTTATAAATAATTTTTAATTTCATTAAAAATCACTATCCAAATTCTCTAATTTTTAGCTTGCACTTATCAATTTTTTTTTATTATTTTTTTAATTTTCACTTATCAACTTATTGAATTGTAAAAATTAAAAACCCAAAAGTTACACACGTAGAGTGCGTTGACACACTATAACTAAATAATGTACCACAAGTTCCCCTTAGGAACAGTGCATGTGTGTCTTTGTCTTGATTTTTTGAATGTTCAAAATGCCCTCCCAACTCTATCATATTTACAAGAAGAAACAATAGTTAGATGAATAGTGCTAAAGGTATTTTTATCATTTAAATTTACACATATGTACCATTTTACCCTCTCAAATATTTTGTTAATTATACATATGCTCTTAACATAAAACCCTTAATTATTTATAAACCATACATAGACCTTTAAATTATAAATAATAATTTCGTTTAGATTTTCAATAATAAATTTTATTATTATTGATAGGTTGTAATAAAATAATAAATATTCACGCACATAGAAAGACGAAAAAATTGGTGGAGATTTGCATTGTGGCATGTAAAAAATTTCAAAAACAAGGTCCAAATGCTCACTATTGTTTCTTTCTCGGCTAAAAAACTTGGAACATTTGGGAGAGTAGATCCCCAATACCTAATTCAGTTTAGCAGTAAAAGACATGCTTGTGTAAACATCCCAATTACATTCAATTTTAAATCAAGATGATCGTATCACGACACTTGGATGAAATGACATATTTTTGTACATAAAATACGAAACATTCCACTTTGTGTGTGTTATATAAGGCGTAAATACAAATACAATATTATAAAATAGATTTTAGACGTACAAGATTACGATACAACTCATTAATTATTGCCCATTGTTAAAACCAAAACTCAGCTTAATAAAAATTTGGTGCCCTCTATGGCGGCTAAATTCTCCCCCCACGTGGCTTAAAGGGAGACGGGCAGTATTCCCTTCGATTCAATCCCCAAAATAGAAACAAACAGATAATCATTAAAATACAAGAAGAAAAGATTTCGAAATTGGAAGGGATGGGTTTGGGTTTTGGTTTTGGTTTTGGTTTCGAGTTCACTCGTCACTCCCACTGAAAACCCAGTGACAATGGGGTCGTCTTCTTTGCACCAATTTTCATTTTCAAGCTTGGGAGGAGTTAAACTAAAAACCCCATTGAAGAAAGGACCTTCTTCTTCCCTTCAAATCCATGCCTTCTCTTACAGGAGTTTTGTTAGTTTTGCAATTGAAGAAACACAGCGCCACATTCAATTGGTTCCTTCTCCCTTGCAGGTAAGGTGGGTCTTCAAGTTTTCACTGATAATGTGTCTGGGTATTCTTTGATTAGTTGAAAGGTTGCAACTTTACTAAAAATAGGTGTGGATTCGAACTCATTTTATGTATCTGTTGAATGGGGTTCAGGGTTTGGTGCATTTCGTGGGTTGAATTTGCTGAATTTGTATCTTAAAGATTCCAGCTTTATCATAAATAGTCATAGGTTCAAGACCATGTTGTAGTTTTTTTGTAATTGTTGAATGGGTTTCTCGTTTTGATGCCTTTTGTGGCTTGAATTTTCTGAATTTATAGATGAGCTCATAATTTGTGTATATGAGTTGTAATCAAGTATGTGTTTAGTGGGGTTGATTTAAGATATAAATTTTTTTCCGTAGAATTGAAGCAGGTTAGTGATTGAATTTTAGTTCATGTAACTGATTAGGCGATGCAGGGAGTTTTTTCTATAACACAGTGTGGACCAAGCCATTAGTTGGACATTTGTGTTAAAAGACTGATACACGAGAAAATCAACAAACCAGCAACTTTAACCTACATTTATTTGTGAAGTTTGGTCTTGTTTTTGAGAAATTGAAAGTAGAATCAGACAGAAAAATTGAGTTGAACCTAACCTTTGGTCAAGTGGAATACGTTAAATAACCATTCACTCTAATAGGGTGTTTTTTTTTTAAAGTGGTTAGAAGCTAACTTCTAATTGGAGTTAGAAGTTCTGAATGAGCTTGTGAATAAACCGTTTGTTTTGCTTTTGAATGAGCTGCGCTTTTGAATGAGCTGCTGACTAAAAGATGTAAAATTAAATGGTGTTTGTTTTAGGTATTGACTTGAAGTATTTTTACATTTTTGCCCATCGTCACAACTCCCCACTACCCACCACAAACCTCCAACATTAACCCCCATTCTCCACTTGTTTTCTCTCCTCCAAATATCATTAAGACCACTTTCACTACTACTATAAATCACCCTATATCTTTCTCCATTCCTCATACAATATTCAATAGAAAGTAAGAGAAAGAGAAAGAGAAAGAGGAATAGGAATGAGAGCAAGAAGAGGAGGGGAGGTCAGGGAGGGTGGTGGCGGTGGTCAGGGGCGGATCTACCTTATAGCTAAGCCCCCCTTAGCTTTTTAAGAAACTCCACCAAACTAATAATATTGACAATCTTGCCCCTCTTTAAAATTTTAGATTGCCCCCTCTTATAGATAATGGAATACAAATATACACAAAATCGCAAACCCTTCGCAAGTTCGCAAGTTCGCAAGTTCATCTCTCCGCCTTCGCAATTGCCCAAAACGATTTCGACAAATATTGGTTTTCTCCAATCACACAAGACGATTTCAACGGAGATCAATTTCTCCAATCGCACAATACGATTTCAATTAGACATAGATCGATTTATGGAGGTGGTATTTCTCTCTCTCTTGCTTGTTTGTTCCTCATTGACACTCTTCAGTTTTCACAGTAGTCTGCTTCAGCTAAGCAATTGGATGGTAGCATTCTTAATATTACCAGTTGTCTACCAATTGTAGCTCAGTTGATCGGACATCAACTCTCCTGTGAGAGGTTGCGGGTTCGAGACTCGCCAGTTAGAATTTTGTGAGTTTTCACCTGATTATTAGGAGCACATGTGTTACGCCGTGGATAAACCGTCTTTATGCAAGATGGAGACAACGGACCGGAGCGAAAACAAGTCTACATGCGAGATGGAGGCGATGAGGATATTAAGTGGCAACAATATTGTAGCCTTCGGGCCTGATTTGGTAAACTCTATAAGGTCAGTTATGTAGCCTTCGGCCATGAATTACTAAATAAATAAAAAAGGGTCAATGACCTAATTTAAAATAAATAATAATAATAATAATAATAATAATAATAATAATAATAATAATAATAATAATAATAATAATAATAATAATAATAATAATAATACCAGTTACAACTGCCAGTGTCGAGAGAGCTTTTTCTGCTATGAAGATTATCAAGAATCAATTACATAATCAGATGGGAGATCAATGGAGGCAGATAATTTGATTACATATGTTGAGAAATATATATTTAATAGAATCAATGATGAGGTGGTTATACAACATTACTAGACCATGAGAACTCGCAGAGAGTTTATACTAACATCCAATGTGCAACAACATTGACACATAAATATGTTTCTCTTGTACTACTTTTAAACCTTTGTTTTAATCATATTTATTTATTTATTTTAAGAATTAAATTATTTGTGATTTATTTTTTTTTCCCCCTTTGTCTGCAATCCTAGCTCCGCCCCTGGTGGTGGTGGTGGCGGTGGCATTGCTTGCATGATAAAGAGGAGGTGGGGAAAAGAGGGGATGGTTGGTAGATGAGAGGGTGGTAGCAATGATTATGAATTTATTGTGAGGTTATTATTGGAATAAATTTTCATGAAGCACTCAGTGCTAAGTGATCAACACCATGGGGGTGCTTATTCCAATCAGAACTTCAACTTTTGATCAGAACTAAAAACATACACTCTAAACAAGGTATCCCACTTCTTATTAAGACTTCTGACTTTATTCAGAAGCAAAAAAAAACACCCTCTTAGATTAAATTGTTTGAGAGGAGGATCTAATCATATATCAAGTAGAAGCTATCGAGTGGTTCCGGTATTTATTTTTTCATTTTTAGCAAACTATTTTTTATTGGGCAATGGAGAACATGAGTGGAATTTGGTCTCAATATCCTCCTTGAGTGCACTTGTTGGACAATACTAGAATTGAATACAACAGACTTGGCAATGGATTGGATTTTGCGTCTACCCTTAAATCGGATTTTTGATTTTGACTATTAAAAAGTTGGCTAAATTAAGATCCAGATCCCATCCATTGCTAGCCTACAATAGAAACAGATTTAAGTGACGAGGTTGTTTTTAGGTTTTCTACTATGCTAACATCGTGTCCTCATAATAGGCATGTGATGACTCAGAACTAGGGATGAAGCCCAAATGGGATAGGGCTCATATTGCATTGCTTGTGCAGACTGCAGAAAAAAAAAAGATATCATGAATTCTCATTGTAATCAATCACTATCTTTAGCAGCTGTAACTTCTTTAATCCTTCATTTCATTCTTCAGAAGCATTTTGATATGCTCAACTAGTTTACTTTGGGTCGCTTTTCATTTTGCTCTTGCTGTTAGCATGCACATTTTCTTTTCCTAGGTAATGATGATCTTTTAGTGTAACTTTTAACATTTAACTAGAAACCCAATCAGCTTAGCATCACAGAATCTATCATTTTTTTTTCTTTTCTATAGTTATCAAATTGTATGGTCCACTTAATTGTGGCTTTTATCGTTTAATATTCTAACAGAAGACAACTTTGTTTCTGTGGTTCTCAGGAGCAATTCAATTGTGTGAAATCCATGGATGGAAAAGCAGAGCTTAAAATGCTGGCTTTTCAATCTCCAAAAGTTAGACTTCTCCGAAGTTTGAGCATTGAAGGGAGTGACGCAATGCAGGTAACATTCTTTGTGATACTTCTGTATGGAGCCAATCTTTTTGTATGGGATCTCTCTCAACTCTACTTGAATATTTCTCAACCGTTTCAGTGTATTTACCGCTATTGGCTACAAATGCCTTCAAGTGATCCCTCCGATCAACATTTTTTGTGAAACACCCTCCTCAACCCTCTGAGTCTTAAGTATATATGCAAATGGATTTTGGGATTTTTTGGAGAGATCTCAATCTGTAAATCTACGCAAGGAGATTGTTATGTTGATGAGGGAGAGATGTCGAGAAGATTATGAAACCTTTTCAATGTAGAAAAGGCTCAAGAGGTTTCAGTGAAGATTTAAATGTCTGGAAAAGAGGGGGGGGGGGGGGGGGGGGGGGGGTGTGTGTGGTTAAAAAAGACCGCCAAAAGTTTGAACAAAAGATCCTGTTGCGGGACGTAGAAAATTAAACTTATAAAGGTTTAGTAAAAGCTAGATTTTGTGAGGTTAGAAATCAGCATCGATGTAAGTTCTTTTTGAAACAATAACCAGAAACTGATTTCATGAGATTGTTAAAGATTTATGAGATTTGATTTTTGCAGTCTGTTATGAATCCACGGGAACTGTGTAGTGATGACAAACAGTTCAAGTTGACACTTAAAAGTTTGACTAGTTAGAAGTCTATGCTTTTTGTGTGTTTTACTTTTACATCGATGCATCTTACACAAAAACTGGATTTGTGAGGTTTTTGAAAGCTTTGACACAATTTGTGAGTGCTATTTTCTTTTTCTTGTTAGATTAAAAGTTAATACTCTTCTCCTGAAGGATCATACATGAAATGAGAAAATATAGTTCCGTGTGACGCAGTGTGTCATATAATAATTCTTTATTTGAGGTTCTACTATTTATTTATTGATCTATCTAGATCCTTAGTTGTTTTCTTGTAGATATAATATGTGCTCATGCAATCACAACTAATGTCTTCAAGATCAGATACTGAAATGTACTTCATGCCTTAGCATTGATCCAGAGCTGTGCAGTGCTTACTCTGTTATTTTTGTCAATGTGTTACCACCTGAAACCCTTACATTATCATTCAGTTATTCTTTCGAAGCGGAAGAACTGTGATTTCATAATATTTTACTTTCCGGCTTCCAGCATTAATATTTTCAAAATTTTGATTGTTATTTGGAGCCAAACTTGGTTGCAGTTAATGGATCTGCATAGAAGGTTAGCTTTTTGAGTTGAATTTCAGGCTTCCTTTCTGATAAGCTGCTCAAGTCATGTGATAGATTGCCTCCTTTCTTGTAAGAGTTTGCTTTTACACCTAGAGTGGTCGTTAGACCATTTGATATAATAGATCAGTCCTCTGTTTTTAGATTCATCGACGATTTAGAGTTTCGACCGCTTTTATTCTTCTTTTTAGTTGGTTACTATAATGATGTAACAATCAATGCTTCTTTATGTATGATTTTATGGTACCAGTTATTTCCGATATAAGTTCATTTTCTGGTACCAGTAATATCTGGTATAAGTGTTGTGTTTCTGTCTTTACTAGACGCTTAAAACATACTTGCGGCTCTATTGATTAAGGCAATCTGACTTATATTTTGCAGGTTTTGGATTTTGCTGTGTTCCCTGAACCTGAATACGATTTTCCAATATTCTGTGCCAACTTTTTCACTGCTGCTAGCATGAATATAATTGTTTGTAAGTTGGCTCTTTTTTGTTTTCTTCAATTTTCATAAGCATCAACTCTTCTAAATCACTCCTATGGCATGTACCTTTCCTTTCTCATCTTTCAGGATATTCTTTTAGACAATATGGTTTTGGTGCTCTTTTTTACTATATAAATCATCATTCCCACAAAATTTTGAGCTTATTCCAGTAATTTTAGCTCAATAAATAACTTGAAGATGAAAATATTCATTTCGCCATTAGCTTTCAGACCAATATTGATGGGACAATAAAGTGCAGGTTTCACTGATTAGTATCTTGTCTTGTGGTTGGTACTAGCCCCAAATGACCAAAGGGTATATAGGGAGGACATAGCTCTCACCAAATGACCAAAGGGTATACTATTCCATAGGTAAGCTGGTTGATACAAGCCCCAGCTGATCTGGCCCCATTTTCCTTTTGACTAGTATCTTGTCTCGTGGTTGCTTTGTCAGCCAATATTTATGAATAGTAATCTCATTTGCTTCTTCCCTTCTCTTTTAAGGAAAAAAGTTCTACATCTAGAACATAAGCTACGTGTCTCATAATTTTGTGTTGAAAGAATGATACTTAGCCCAAAGTGACCGTGACTTAAAGCATCTATGACTTCAATGTACACTGTTAAATCTGTGAACGGCCAACTATAGCATTATGAGAAACACATGTTTTCTTGTAGTGGATGTTGGAAGTCAAATTTTCTTCTTGTCTAGAACAAAATTTCGTCACCAGAGTTTTATAGATATTTTAAGATTTTGAACTCAGATTTGACTGGTCATTTGCAGGGATCTTAATCCTTTGCATGATATCATTATTCGTAAAGATTACAAGGAGAAGTACTACAACAACTTGATGCCACTTGCTGTCAAATATGCTGAGGTGGGTAGATTGTCAATAGCTATGACATTTTAGACCCGTTAACTTTTTATGCTTTTGAGATTCACAACCTTTTCTAAGAATCTGGTATGGTGTCCTAACACAGAGTCTATGCAGCTTTTACCATGGGGAGGAAAGTTAACTAGCGAGTCTATGAGATTCTTCTCCCCGATTGTGATATGGACAAAGTTTACTTCAAGCCAGTATGAGCATGATACTTTGTACTCAGCATTCATGGATTACTACAAGGTACAAACTTAGGGTACTACAGTCTGATATGCTACTTTAGGTTTAAGGATAAAATATCTGCCGACTGTTTTTTTTTTTTTGGTTTCTTTTTGTTAGCGTAAAGAGGAGGAACTGGGTTTAACTCAGGGGGACACACCAGCTTCTGACTTTTTTGTTATTGCAATTGATAGGCATGGCTTGAATTGATGGAACACGCAGTAGAAGAGAAGGATGTTTCTAAGATTAACCTAAACCGTGAAGCACAACATAGATATCTAACATGGAGAGCAGAGAAGGTGACTCCTTGGAATCATTTAAGTTCTTTTGTTTATACACTCACTGGTGATTTTTTCTTCATTAGTTGCCCGTAACTTGTGATATTAAGGGATGGTAAACTTTCTAGGGACTTTTCTTCAATTTCTTGATGTCTAATACCTTAATAAGGGATCCTATTTATAGGAATGGGAGGTTAGCTTTTTGGTGACCTTATTTGGATTGCACTCCAAATAAAGAGTTGTTTCTACAATATTTTACCTATGTTTAGAAAATTTAAAGTCCAAGTATTTTTACTTAGAAACACAATCAAATAGTGATTTCGGAAATAAAAACCTATACAACTTCCTTTTTAAAAGGCTAAAATTTTGTTGCCTTCTAGAATAATTGAAAAGCCTTTACCTGGGGTGAACCCACTTTTTGTTTGCTCACACACATGTCGAAACCGCTACACACTCTTAAACTCTCACAAGGAATGCTCTAAGACCTCAATAGGGTGTCCTATTTATAGGAGAGGGTGGCTTTACTTGGATTGCACTCCTAGGTAGTTGGAGTTAACTATCTCAAAATGATTGTTTCTACAATATTCGACTTCTTCTAGAAGATTTGGAGCCTAATAATTTAACTTGGAAACACAATTAAAGTGATTTTGGAAACCAAAAAACTTTACAGCCTTTCCAAAATTCTATCACCTTCTAGAATAATCCAAGACCCTTCACGGCGGGGGAAACCCGTTTTATATTTTTAACAATCACTGTGAAGAATTGTTGAATATTATAGAAAGTGGTCTTCTTGAATTTTGTATATCTAGAATTTGGGTTTTAAATGTGGTAGAACTTTGTGTTTTTAAAGATGGTAGAATATTGAGGAAACTCCAATTACTTGGACTACAATCCAAGTAAAACCACCAAAAAAAGACACCCCTATTGAGGTCCTAGAAATTGAAGAAGAAAAATTCTTAGAAGTTTGTGACAATAGAAAGAAAAATAATTTTTCTAGTTGAAGAGAGTGTGTAACGTTTTTCGACGCATGTGGGAGGAAACAATAATTGCTCGATCGATATACTCTTCTGAAGTGTAGAAGTTTATCTTATTTGCCATGTAGATATAGGAAATCTTGCCAAACCAAACTACGTTATATTGGTACGCTTTATTATTTTACTTTGCATTGCTTTGTTTGGATTGTGCAAATAGTTTATCTTTACATTATCATCGTTTTCCGCTTGGTTATGCTTTCCCGAGACGCAACAAAAAACTCGAGCTAGTTCCTTGAGATTGTATGAAGGTGTTTTGGTAGTTGGTGTATGAAAGTGTTGAAGAACATGACAAATTCGTCAAGTCAAAGTTTGAATTTGAAGATGGTTACCACTATAGTCAGTAAGTTTCATGTTGAAAAGTTCAATGTGAAAAACAATCTTGGCATGAGGCAATGCGAAATTATGGATGTGCTAGTGAAGAAAATTGGAGAATGAATATGAGACAAGCTCTTATTATACTCTTTGTCATGCATGTATTTATCCTCCTACTTCTTCCATACCACCTTAGTGGAAGTTTCATTCGTGCGAAGTACCTTTAGCGTATATATCGAAATGCTTACTGATTCCACTTTTTTCAATCTCCATCTTTTATTTTCACTGGCTTATTCTTCTTATTATACTCTTTTCATGCATGTATTTATCCTCCAACTTCTTCCATAACACCTTAGCGGAGGTATCAATCATGCGAAGTACTCTTAGCGTATGGATCTACATGCTTACCGATTCAATTTTTTTCAATCTCACATCTTTTATTTTCACCAGCTTATCACCCAAAGCACCCTGCAAATTGTCTTTTGCTAGCATATCCATAACTTTGCATTGCCACATGCCGAAATTGTTTTTCCCATTAAACTTTTCGGCATCAAACTTACAACTGTAGTGATAACTATCTTACCACTTGAACTTTTCAGCATCAACACTTACACCAACTAACAAAGTACCTCTTTACAACCCAATGAACTAGCCAAGCTCTACCATCAATTTGTTGCGCCTCGCAAAAGCATAACCACGCGGAATACAATGATGGTTGATGTAGGATAATAGTAGCTTCTAGTGTTTTCTTATTTTAGGTTTTTTAGTTTAATTAGGATTTCAATTAAGCAAGTCTAGTTATTCCGGTATTTCAATTATAATAGAAGTTGTAGGTTTTTTTCTATTTTATCTAGGACTATGTTTTTATTTAAAGGAGATATTATTATCATTGTAACGAAAAACGAATCATCAATTAATCAATTTTTGCTCTAATAACTTCGTACATCTTATTCGAATCTCCTAATTATCTTTCTTCCACAATTTTCTCCCATTTCTTTAATTCTTCCTTTGAGATCCCCGAATCTTATTTTTAGTTTTACTAATTGATGCGTCAATTGGTATTAGAGCCATTGTATTTGGTTTCTATACCAAATAACCGGACCTTTGTTTATCAAGTTCCATTTTGCATTCTTCATTTTGACCCACTGCCACCCTTTCCACCTCCATCAATCTCATTAAAAAAAGTTCTTATTGCATCGCACACCCATCCAAAAAATACATCTCTAGCCAATTGTTTTCCCAACCCTCTATCCATCTTCTTCAATCACTACCACCACCCAAGGACCATATTTTTGTGAAAATTTCCAAAATTTTGTGGAATATTTTGTTTTTTGAGATCTCGAAATTTAAAGTACTGAAATCGAAATGTACATTATTTTGTAAATTTTGGCATTTTCGTGTAAAACCCAAAACAATATGAAGCAAGTTGCATTCTTTTGGTCAAAACATTTCGTAATTTTTTTGTAAATTTCGGCATTTTCTTGTAAAATCCAACAAATTATGAAATTTTTTATATTTGTAGGGGTACTTGTGTACCTAGGCTTCATTTAATATATTTAATGTGTTTATTAGGTTAATTTACTTGTATCTTACTTCTCCGCATATTCATATATGTTTGAGATATTCTCAAAATTTTTCCCTTTTTTCTACATACAACGAAATACTTTTGCCAATATTTTGTAAAATCAAAAACCGAAATTACTTTGAATGACGAAATCACAATCCTTGCCACTTTCCAATTTAAAGTTGAAACAATACCATCATCCAAACTTCATATCCACAGTTCCTCACCCATGAATCCATACCCAAATGTACCTTGTGTTTCAATGTGTGCCATCATCAATTCCCTCCCAAAATTAGTTGTCGAACCAACACCCAATTGTTTTTTTTTTTTTGGAAAGCAAGCAGGGTTTTAAGGACCCCGAAATCTTTATATGAATTAAAATAAGAATTTCAAAATGCAATCTCTCTCCATAGGAGAAACACCACTCAAGGCTTTACTAATCTCATGATTCACTAACATTGGTAAGATATTACCTTTTTCCTCTAACGTGAAGACTTCATCATCTATACTTTTTTTCATTTTCTTAGCTCTAGTAGATCTTCGAAACCAACACCTAGTTTATCTTATCCCCAAACTCCAACTTCACCGTTTTCCCCCAAAAAATCATTTATTCAATTCACATCACAAAGTCCTCCCCCCCCCCCATTATGTAATTTCGTATTTAGGTAGTTAGTATGTTTTAAGAGGTTTCTAAATTCTCATTTTAAGGGTACTATTTGGTAGTAGGTATAAAGTAGGAAGTTTTTAAAAGTATTTATTTCTGTTTCGGAGTCCTTGAAGCCTACAAATATTGTCCCTTTTGTAAAAACAAAATTAGTTGCTGATTATTGAATAAAGTAAAGTTAAACTTTGTGCTTTGTGTTCTCCTCTGCGAAGATTGTGTATCTCTTGGTGCTTTGATACCAAAAACTGATATCGGATTAAGCACACAAAACGAAACAGTACTCGAGAACAAAGAGAGAAACCAATTCTCAGAAAATAAACTCTTTTGTTAATCAAGATCCATTTTTGGCAGGTTTTGAGAAAATAAGAGTTTATTTTCAGAGAATTGGTTTTTCTTTTTGTTCTTGAGTGTTGTTTCATTTTTTGTGCCTAATCCGACATTAATTTTTGGTATTAAAGCTCTAGGAGATACACAATCTCCGCATATGAGAACGCAAAACACAAAGCTTAGCTGTTTCACAGCGACTCGTTACCTTTTGAGACATTGTATTTGAGACATCTTTATTTTCATTAATATAAATGTTGAGGGGTTCTACTTGCTTTTAAAAAAATAAAAACACAAAGCTTAACTTTTATTGTATTCAATAATCAATGACTAGTTTTGTTTTTACAAAAAGAGCTTATATTAATAGGCTTCTAAGACTCCGAAATAGAAACAAATACTCTAAAACACTTAAAATAAGCTTTAGAAACCTCTCAAACATTCTAACTACCTAAAAAAAATGACATGAAATATTTTATAAATCTATAGCTACTAATATTTGTTAACTAAATAAGAAAGTTTTATTCCAGAATCACAAAGCCCTGAGTTGAAAAAGGCACACGCTGACAATGAAATATGTTGAACATAGGTCCAAGTATTTTGGTGTAGAAACCAAATGCAATGGATTTGATACCAAATGGCACAGTTGATTGTGTAAAAGGAACGAGATTTAGAGATATCAAAGGGTGAACTAAAAAACGAGAGAAAATGGTAGAAGAACGAAAATTAAGAGATTTAAATAAGATGAAGAAGCAATAAAGATGTAATAATTGGAGAAAATAATTGATTGATTGAGCGATTTCTCCTTTAAATAAAACATAGTCCCAGATAAATAGAAATAAACATACAACTTTTATTGTAACTGAAATACCAAAATAACTAGACTTTGTTTAATGTTCCCAATTAAAATAAAAAACATAAACATGCTAAAACCAATAGATGTCCTACATCAAGAAATTAACGAATACACTATCTAAACACATCAAAGCAAAGTAAGAGAATGAACAACTTGTTGAAAATTTGATGTCGGCAATATAAATGGACAAAAAATATGAAGATAAACATGGATTTTGGCTGGATCATGAAGATGGCAGCTCGAATCTGCTGGCTTTGTGCTTGACTTTGCTAGATCTGAGTTGAGGACAACTGGAAGAAGAAGATGGTGGAAGGTGATGGAACCCTCCATCACCGCCTCAATCGGCTATAAAAGAGATGTTTCCCTCCTCTTCAGATTATCTTCTTCCATTTTGAGAGATTGAGAGTGTGAGAAACTTAGGGTTCTTCAACCCTGTTTGTGTTTTGTGAGGGAGGAGAGAAAGTGAGGAGAGACAAAAGAGAGTTTTTTTTTCTCTTGTGTGTGAAGGATATACGCACCTCACGTTATCCGTGGTGTCACTTAGACACGTGTGTATTGAACGTCATTGATGTTGTGTAGCTCCCTCCATTTGTACTCTTCGATCTCATTAGTAAAGCTATTTTCTTTGCCCGTGGACGTAGGCAAACTTGCTTAACCACGTTAAATTGCTTTGTACGGTACGCATTTTATTTATTTCCATTTACTTTACATTGCCTTGTTTATACATTAGATTTATTACTTTCTATTGCAACTATCAATTATGTTCTGCAATTTGTTACGCTTTCACGAGCCGCAATAAATTGGTATCAGAGCCGAAGGTATTTCCTTGGTTTGTGTGTAAGTGTGAATTGATAGTTTTGTATGAAAGTATTGAAGAACATGACAGAAACGTCGAGTTCAGGTTCCAGTTCGAAGATTACCGCTACAGTCGGTAAGTTTGATGTCAAAAAGTTCAATGGCAAGAACAACTTCGACATGTGGCAATGTGAAGTATTAGATGTGTTCACACAACAGAATTTAAAAATGCTTTGGGTGATAAGCCGGAAGCCATAGGAGAATAAGATTGGAACAAATTGAATCGACAAACGTGTGAGTCTATCCGACTGTGTTTAACATGTGGAACAAGTACATGACGAAGAGTATTCAAAATAAACTCTTCCTCATGAAGCAGCTTTTCCGGATGAATATGAAACAAAGTATTACTTTGTCTGAGCATCTGGATGAATTCAATAGGCTAATTGTCGACCTATTGAATTTAGAAGAAATTGTTCCAAAGAATTATAAGGCTTTGTGCCTTTTGAATTTCCTTCCAGAAGAATATAAACATCACGTGACAACTTTGTTAACAAGAAAATAATCATTAAATTATGATGAGATTGCTACAACGTTGCTCAATTATGAGTACAGGAAGATGGACCTCAAAGTCCATAGGGATGCAACGTCTGAAGCATTGACTGCAAGGGGAAGATTGAGAAGTAGAAAATCTGGTGGTAAAAGAGATAAATCTCGATCCAAATCGAGAAGTGGGTCAAAGGCTCCAGCGATAAATGAATGCACTTACTACCATCAGAAAGAGCATTGGGTAAAAATTGTCTGAAAATCAAAGCCAAAGAGAAAAGGAAGAAACACACCAATGTGAATGTTGCTGAGCGTAGTGATGAAGATTCTGATGAGTATTCTTTATCTATATCAGCATTGATGTGTTCCACTGACGAGTGGCTTGTCGATTCGGGTTGCACTTATCATATGTGTCCCCATAGGGACTGGTTTTCTAGCTTTAAAAGGCTAGATGGTGAAACTATTTTGATGGTTAATGATCAGACATGCAAAACAGAAGGGATAGGTACAATCCGGTTGAAGATGTTTGATGGTATAATTCGGGATCTAAAAGAAGGTATGTTCCAGCTTTGAAGAATAATCTCATCTCAGTGAGTTCCTTGGATACAAAGGTTACAAAATAACCGTGTCCGATGGTGTTCTCAAGTTTGTGTATGGTGCAATGGTGGTGATAAAGGCAATCAAAAGAGGTAATTTGCATTTCTTGACCGGACACATGCGTTTAGGGCATGTTGGTATGAAGAGTATGAAAACTCTTGTGAAACAAGGTTTGCTAAAAGGTGCTAAGACCTGCAAGTTAGAATTCTGTGAACATTGTGTAATGGGCGAGAAGACAAGAGTCAAGTTTGGCATCGCTATCCACCGTACTCATGGGATTCTTGATTATGTTCACTCGGACGTTTGGGGACCTTGCAAGCAAGCATCATTGGGAGGTATGCATTATTTTGTCACTTTTGTAGATGATTATTTAAGACGTGTGTGGGTGTACACCATGAAGCATAAAAATGAGGTCTTGAATGTGTTCCTGAAGTGGAAAAAGATGATTGAAACTCAGACTGGTAGAAAGATCAGAAGGCTCTGTTCAGATAATGGAGGTGAATACAAAGCTGATCCGTTCTTGCAAGTATGTCAGGGCTGAGGCTGTGACATATGCCTGTCATCTCATCAACAGGTTGCCCGCGGCTGCGATTGATGGAAAAAGTCCTATGGAGGTATGATATGGAAATCCTGCTAATGATTATGATAGATTGCATATCTTTGGTTGTCCTGCTTACTTTCATATTCAAGAAAGTAAGTTAGATCTCCGAGCCAAGAAAACTATTTTCTTAGGTTTCGTGGATGGTGTAAAAGGCTATAAGTTGTGGATTCCTGAATCCAGGAAGATTGTTATTAGCAGGGATGTGACTTTTGATGAGGCTTCTATGCTGAAGCCAAAGAACTCTTAGCAGGTGGAGAGTTCGACCATAGAGAATTCGAAGCAGGTGGAGATTGATGCTACTCTACGTGTTCCAGCTAGTCTTGTATTTACAGATGTAGTACCTACTGATTCCACGATTGGTGCAGATGAAGACACAAATAGTAAGACTGTAGTAGATACAGTTAATGACGTTCCAGAGACTCCAATTCAGGAGTCAATTGCAACAAGTAGACCAAAGAGGAATATAAAACGTCCTCAAAGGTTTAGTGATTGTGTCGCCTATGCACTTCCAGTAGTTGAGAATGAAGTACCTTCTACCTATAAAGAAGCAATTCAAAGTACCGACTGTGAACAGTGGAAGAAGGCTATGGATGATCTCTTCATAAGAATGAAACATGGGAATTGTGCTATTGGGTGCAAATGGGTATACACAAAGAAAAAAGGATCTCCTAGTGATGGTGTGCGTTTTAAAGCAAAGTTAGTTGCGAAAGGTTATGCTCAGAAGGCGATGAAGTCTTTTCTCCAGTTGCGAAACACTCTTCCATTCGAATTTTGCTAGCCTTGGTTGCACAATTTGATCTTGAGTTAGCTCAATTAAATGTAAAAACGCTTAGATGTAAAAACTGTTTTTACATGGTGAATTAAAGGAGGAGATCTATATGATTCAGCCAAGTGGGTATAAAGTAGCAAATAAAGAAGATTGTGTGTAAATTGAACAAGTCCTTGTACGAGTTGAAGCAGTCTCCAAGACAGTGGTACAAGCGGTTTGATCAGTTTATGCTAGGGCAGAAGTACACTCAAAGCCATTATGGTGATTGTGTCTACTTTCGAAAGCTTCGTGATGGTTCCTTTATATATGTGCTCTTATATGTAGATGATATGCTTATAGCCTCCAAGAGCAAGTATGAAATTGATAAATTGAAATGCCAGATGAGAACTCAGTTTGAAATGAAGGATCTTGGTGAAGCTAAAAAGATCTTTGGCATGGAAATTCAAAGAGACGGTGAAGGGAACTGTGTGCTTGTCACAACGAGCATATTTGAAGAAGGTGTTACAATGATTTAGGATGAATGACAACACAAAATCGGTTAGTACACCTCTTGCCCCTCACTTTAAGCTTTCAGCTTCTATGTCTCCTAGCACTGATAAAGAACGAGAATACATGGCCATATGCAAATGCAGTAGGAAGCTTAATGTATGCAATGGTGTGTACGAGGCCCAACATTTCACATGCATTCAGTATGGTAAGTCGGTACATGCATAATCCAGGCAAAGGACACTGGCAAGCGGTGAAATGGATTCTACGGTACATCCTGGGTACAGTAGATGTTGGTTTACTATTTGAGAAGGATGTGAGTAATGGTCAACATTGTGTTGGTTATGTGGATTCAGATTATGCAGGAGATCTGGATAAGCGATGATCAACTACTGGTTATATCTTTACTCTTGCTAAAGGACCAGTAAGTTGGAAATCTACGTTGCAGTCTACAGTTGCATTGTCTACAACTGAAGCTGAGTACATGGCGGTTACAGAAGCCGTTAAGGAAGCAATTTGGCTTCAAGGGTTGCTTGACTTGGGTGTAGTACAAGACCATCTAGATGTCTTTTGTGATAGTATGAGTGCATTTATTTGGCGAAGAATCAAGTTCATCATGCACGTACGAAGCACATTGATGTTCATTTTCACTTTGTGCGAGAAATCACAGAAGAAGGTGACATCTTGCTAAAGAAGATTGGCACTAAGGAGAATCATGCTGATATGTTGACAAAGATAGTTTCTGGGGTCAAGTTCCAACATTGTTTGGACTTGATCAACATCCTTCGTGTGTGTTGAACCCCTTTGGGGTTGTGAAGGGCGAAGACGGATATTGCTTGTGTAATCGGCTCAGATTTGTGAAATCTTCACCGAGGTGGAGAATTGTTGAAAATTTGATGTCGGCAATACAAATGGACAAAAGGAGATGAAGACAAACCTGAATTTTGGCTGGATCATGAAGATGGCAGCTCGAATCTGCTGGCTTTGTGCTTGACTTTGCTAGATCTGAGTTGAAGACAGCTGGAAGAAGAAGATGGTGGAAGGTGATGGACCCTCCTATAAAAGAGATGTTTCCCTCCTCTTCCGATTATCTCTTCCATTTTGAGAGATAGAGTGTGAGAAACTTAGGGTTCTTCAACCCTGTTTGTGTTTTGTGAGGGAGGAGAGAAAGTGAGGAGAGACAAAAGAGAGTTTTTTTTCTTTCTCTTTTGTATGTGAAGGATATACGCACCCTGCGTTATCTGTGGTGTCACTTAGACAAGTGTGTATTGAACGTCGCTGACGTTGTGTAGCTCGCTCCATTTGTACTCTTCGATCTCATTAGTAAAACTATTCTCTTTGCTCGTGGACGTAGACAAACTTGTTGAACCACGTTAAATTGCTTTGTGCGGTACGTGTTTTATTTATTTCCATTTACTTTACATTGCCTTGTTTATACATTAGATTTATTACTTTCTATTGCAATTATCAATTGTGTTCCACAATCTGTTACGTTTTCACTAGGCGTAACACAACTTACCAGTATCACATAGTTCAACAATAAAAAAAAGGAGAAACTTCAATATATCTGAAAAGAGGTCATCAATCGAACAAATTTTATTTCCTCTCGCACAAGTCGAAAACGTTATACACTCTTCAACAAGTGGATCTTCAATTAAGAGAACTTTCTCTAACTAGAAGAACGATGGTAAACTCTCTAGGAATTTTTCTTCAATGTCTGGATGCTCTAGTACCTTATCAGGAGAGGGAGATTAGCTTTTTGGTGGCTTTATTTGGATTTTATTCCAAGTAATTGGAGTTGATTTGGAAACCAACTAAAAAAAAAGAGTTGTCCTACAGAAAACTGGGTGAAACTTACTTTCTAAAAAAGCCAAAATTCCGCAGCCTGCTAGAATAATTCAAGAGCCTTTACTGGGTGTAACCTACTTTCTATTTTCAACAGGGGTTGTGTTTGTTTTGTATTCTTGTACCTGATTATTCTCTGGAAACCAGGATCCAGGTTATCATGTTCTGAGAAGGTTGATAGGAGAGAATGACGCGGAGGTATTTTTATGAATAAGCTTTGTTAAATTTCTGATTATTGAATAGTATAATTGTGTATAACACATTTCTTTGATTGACAGGACTTGGTGAGGAGCTTCCTCTTCAGTGGAGTTCATACACTTGGAAACAAGTCATTTTTGGACTACTTTCCAGAGTACAGATGCGAAGATGGGACAATAAACAAGAAGCGCAGTATGATGGGAAAGTCTTTTGAAACTCGACCATGGGATACTGGTGGAGAATTCATTGGTAATGGTGCTAGATGACTACTTATTCTCTTACCCTACATTCTCCTCCATTTCGTAAATTTTTTTATATCAGAAATTGTATCACTTATAGTGCCTGCTTATTAAGTAAGGCAGTGAGGATGGTAGTAACAAGTGGTCTATGAAGTGTATAAGTCAGTTTATTTGTCAGATGATTGTCGAACATTCTATGAACAAAGAGGTGCTAGATGCTGAAAGGAGTATGGATGCGGATTTTATTCCTTTGTACTGAATTGTAATGAAGGTCAGTTGATGAATTGTTGCTTGTATTTGGTTTTGATGTAGGAAAAGAATGTTATCTATGATGAAATTTGACATTTCTATGATGTGTCATGTGTAAGTTAAATGCGATGTCAATACTGCACATACATCACAGTCCGATAAATAGTGTGGATCATAAGTGTAATGGTAGGGGTAACTGGTGTTTGTTTCATGGAAAGGTATGGGATATAGACTACTTTAGTTTTATGAACTAGACTATCTTCTATCTAATGAAAAATATTGTTAAGATACTTCAGAAGCAAAATTCATGTGAGTCATGGATAATGGATGGAGGGAAAAAAAGAAGGGTCTTCTCAACCCCTTTTGAATGGAGAAACAAGAGTTTGAAAGGTCCACAACTTTTGATAGTGTAAACAAGTAGTCCCCAATGTGTCCATTTTCTCAGCCGCCAAAGACTGGAGCCTCGTTAAATTGTTCAAGGACGATGTCCCCAAGTTTGATAAGAAATGCTGGAAGAGCTTTTCAAGGCTTTGTTTTTGGCCTTGTTTGTATGATTAATTCAGAACAAAAAGGTATAATGGAGAACCTAGACAAGAACAAAAAGAGAACCTGAAATTTTCTATTTCTTCGTATAAAACTCATCAGGGAGAAAATAACTCTAATCATCATTTGAATCTCATCTACTATTCTGTACAAGGCAAGGAACTGAAAAAGATCCACATGGATCAGCTGTCAAGAGCATCGTGCAGGGTATTATCATCATCTGCACCAAAACCACTAGGCACACTAGCAGAATGATAAGATGTTTCCACTGCACATTTTGAGACGGATCCATCGTCATCATCTGAGTTGCCATCCATATCATTGCCCAGACACTCAAGTTGCACACACTCAGCATCCAGACTTTGGGAATGTTCAGACTCATGACCCCTATTAGATAGATTTAGGTCTTCCTTCTTGACAACGTTGAATACAATCCCATTATGAATCCTTTCAGGTTGCAACAGATCTCCTTCAGAGACTGTAATGCTCGAAGATGTCATGAAAATTCGACTAAATCCATCTTGCTGATCAGCATCCGTGTTGTCAGAGCCTCTACTATCTGGTGTTGTTACCTTTCCGCTGCTATAGTTTGGACCTATTGGAATTGTTAAAGGCGTGGGGCGAAGTGTTAAACCGCTGGGCTCATCCTCCTTATTCCATGATTTCCCTGCCTCTGCATCAACATCCAAATTCTGAATATATTCAATGAACTTATTTGCTGAAGTTGTCCTCATTAAGGGCCCGCCTGATCTCGTCCAGTTATTGAAATCCACACTCTCTGATTCGCTATCGCTTCCATCATGTACATTGCGATCACGTACATTGCGGTGAGCTCGGAAAGTCCGCCCGCTGATCCCACCACTTGTATGATTGAATGAAGCTGCAATGTCTTCCAAGGACCCTGTTGAGTTCTCGCGTGCAAGGCAGTTCCATGATGGAATTCTTTTGGAAGCATTGAACCTGGTTGTCGTGGGTAATCCGTGAGAAGCGGCAGCCCTCGCAGCACTCCTTTTGAGCCTACGCATATGGTTGAGAAGTGCAACACATTCGTCTAGTACGAGCTCAATGCCGCAGTTGGCTTTCATGGCAGATAGCTTTTCCCAGGTGCATCTCCTGCCCTGGTTGGCAGCCTTCTGAAGCTCCATATGAGATGGGTTCTGAATGATTTTTGAGTACTGATATATAAAACACAATTAGAAAATAGTGTTTAAGTCACGTTAAGAATAAATTATTTAAAGTGACATTACGATGAAAATAAAATTTTGATATGTATCGGAAGCAAACATTAGTTCTATACCTGAGCAAGTGTAGCAGGCATAACAACAGTAACATCACCCTCCCAATCTTGCGCAAACAGCTTGGCAAGTCCCCCCAATGGAAAACCAAGTTCCAGTACCTGGTGGCATCTATGTTTAACCTCCATCTCCGCAAGTTGTGCAAGCTGTGCCATTAGAAAGATGAAGTTATCAACAATGCCCATAGAAAATGAAAATGATAAGGCAAAAAATGTGTGTTTGCATGCAACTTATACGCAAGAGGCAGCAAAGTTTAGAGAACAGTAAGTATACCTTGGCAGCAAAGTTTCCTCCATAAGCTCTTACAAGTTCCTTTAACCGCAAAAATGGTGAAATATGGGGATTCGCCTGACTGACAATGAAATGGTTGACGTTGAACAGTTCCTTGAGCTGCATCATGGGCAAATCATTCTCCAAACTACCATCTCTCCATCTGCGCACTGGTGTACCAGACACCTCATCAGGATCCAAATGAAATGGTGGATGATAGGGTACAATATCACCGCTTCTATCCTTGTATCTCAAGCCCTCCTTATCTAATTAATGACTTAGAACTAGGGGTGGGCACGAGATGAGATGGGACGGACAAACTTCATCCCTATCACATCTCGTTTATTCAGAATTGGAACGGAACATAATCGAGTTCACGGGATGAAATACCCACCCCTACTTGGAACACCATCTAACCAAGAAAAGTCATATCATTCCCACTTTTTAATATTCTACTTTCCAAGTAACGAAGCTTATCTTTAATTATTTTTCAGAAATTCTAAATGTCGAGGAAATGAATGAGGAAACGAGTGAGAGAAATGAGGTGGCGAGAGTGAAAGCCGTTCATTTCACTCTGGATGCGTGCGTTGACTTTTTGCGCGCGCATCTCGAATGAAATGAACGGCTTCCACCTCGCCACCTCACTCCCCTCGCTCGTTTCCTTGCTGTGTAGACTTACTCATTATTTTTATATCTAACAGATCTTTACTAACTCGCCTTGATGAATCAAGCAAATAATTAATGTGTTAATGGGTTTTCGCGCCTTGAGTGAAAGTTCACTTTGGAAGTGAGTTGGGTCCTTTGGGAGGATAAGAAGGCAAACATGTGGTTTCAAAAATAGGGGTGCAACACATTTTTTGAATGATGAAGCAAGATGAAGTAGTTTAGAATCTTTAGATGTAAAGGGAAATAACGATAGTAGAAACGAGTTAGAATCTCAGGGATCATTTGATGATGATAGTTGTTTAGGAATGACAAAGTTGTTTCTCATTTTGTTGGTTAACCAAGGCTCTAACCGGCTTTAATGGTTACTTATTGTGAAAAGTAGGTGGTGGGTCGCAACTGTATTGAGACAGAAAAGCCATACGCTTCAAGAGGGTTGGGTTAACATTGAAGAATATCACAATGGTGAATACAATGAAATCCGGGTGAGATTGTAAAAGGTTAAGATCATATTTTATATAAATTAGTCCTTAACGGTCTCAAAAGTATAAAAGAAGATCTTCTAAGCTTATAATCTAATTATGGTATCTAAATATTCTATTTTGTAAAAAAAAAGTAGGCCTCCAAGGTATTTTCAGTTGACATTATTGTATTTTAGTTTATAGACGACACATAATTATGTGATTGATTAGGCCCAAACAATACACGCGGTCAATTGCAATAAAGAATGGAGTGTCAATCCCACGAGGAAAAACGATCTACAAAATAAGGTTAAGGAAAACAAACTATACGAAACTAAAGTTAATAAATTCTAACAAATTTAAAATACGAAATTGAATTTAATTTAATGAAAATTAAGTTTGAAAAAATCACAAGGTTCCAAGAATCCCTCCTAGACTTCACGCGCCAACTAGTATTGATTCGCTATGATGACTCAACTACGTGTTTCACATCCCAAACAACGTAATCGAAAAAATAATATTTTATGCATTAATATACCCTAATGTAAATGAATTTAAGATTTCACTTTTTCTGATTAAAACACAAGGGTTTGTCATATGTGATATCCTAAACTTACGATATATCCGGAGACAATACCATAATAAATGACTGTCACATATAACTAACCTACCGGAATCAATTAATTCTTAAACATTTCACACATAAGAAAAGCGTGACTAAGCTTATATGGAGAAGAAAAGATAATCACCGGAATAAAAATAATCTACAAAGAAATCTATGATATCCTTGTCACTGAAATAACATAAATTTCTATATTAAATAAAAGTGAAAATCATTAAACATCATTATTCATCGTGAAAACTTAAAGCGAATCAATTACTAATTTAGTGCGTTACATCTAGGAGTTCACCTCTTCACCTTGCGTGGGGTTTAGTGACTCATGGTGGTGGTGGTCACATCATCAGTGGAGGAGGAATCCATCACTTCCTGTACGTGCATGAATCCCGAGAAAAACAGCTAAATTTGCACCGTGGTGGCTCTTACAGGTTCTCGCGGTGTCAATAGCCTTTGAAAAACAGTTTCTCTTGCGCGAAAAGTCTGCTATCTGCTGGTTTGTCTTCTCCAGCGCGACGAGACCAACTCCGCCGCTGTTCTCCGCTCCTCGCGAGCTTATTAGTCTTCCGAACGTCTCCGGCACCTGCAAGAACAGAGAGAGAGAGTGAGGAACAACGAGAGGTGGAAGCGAAACAGGGAAATGGAGGTGCTCTGTCGTGAGCTTCTTTTCGCGGCGGTGATGGCGGTGGTGACTCTGAAAAAGGGAGAGATGGCTCTGTCGCGGTGGTGGTGGAGTGAGATGGAACAGGGAGAGAGGCCGAAGGCGGAGAGAGAAAGAGGAAGGAGGGCAACTGCGAGGGAGAGAAACAGGGAGGTGCTCCCTGTTTCGCGACAGTACCGTGTGCGTGGTGGCGGCGATGGTGCTCGGGTGATGGTGGCGGTGAGAGAGAGGGAGGGAGATGGTGGTGGCGGCTGCGTTATGGACAGAGAGGACGGTGGCGAGGTCGGTGTTTGTACCGTGAAACAAGGTCGAGGACGGTGGTTAGATGGTGGCAAGGTGGTGATTGGTTAGTGGCGAGAGAGCTCTGTCTCTGCCCCAATGGAGGTGGTGATGGTGGCTGGAAAAGAGAGGAAGATCCGAAAACGTGGAAGAGAGCTGTCTCCAAAGAGAAGGCAAGAGAGAAACCTAAATAGGGTTCCCCTATTTCCTTGTTAGGCTGGGCTTAGGATTTTAGCTTTCTGGGCTTGGGCTTGAGCTTGGTTAAAGTAAGTGGACCATGCTTATTCGGGTTAGGCTTAGATGTGTGAACCAATCTTTTGTACCACCGCTAGAATCAACAAATTAATCATTTTCTCAAATTGTCGCCTTAATACGATTTTATCGTTCACGCGCGCAGATTCCTACAAAAACATAAAAATGAAATAATTAGAATAAAATATATTAATTGAAGCACTAACATATATAAATTAAGGGATATATTTTGTAATAATTACGTGTATATCAGTGATCCACATGCACTTAAATATTACTTGTGTATTTAATATTGTTAACAAGTAAAAAGTTCCCGACTTATTGGATTAATAAATATTAGTGAAGCATTTAGCATGAGATGAACTCACATTAATCCAAGCAAGAAAGCTCTGCCGAAGGAAATTCAAGAGAAGTATCACAAAGTCTTTGGTTAGGCATGTGGAAGATGCATACTACTACCTCAAGTATAGATGGTAGCCCAAGAACTGTGATTTGCCAATGTACAGTCTTGCTATTAGTTTGATATGGTCAAAACATAACGAGGCCCTAATATAGCAAGCACTACTGTTACACTATAATACAATTTTATTATTATTATTATTATTATTATTATTATTTTTGTTGAAAATGCCTTAACCTTTATATTAATGAAACAAAAGCAAATACATAAACAATCATTCATAGGAGAGAAGATTCACCATTACAAGCCTAAACAGTGTACACAATCAATCTTTGTACTTTTTGTTTACTTTATTAGTTCTTTTGGGTTTTTGGGGGCAAAGACTAAAGTCTTTGGTGTTGGCGATTGCAGCCGATTCTATAATCACATCATTACTAGAGGTGTCTGGCTAATGTTCTTATTCAAAATCTTGACAACTTTCTTGTCTCAACTTATTGTCTGTGCGATTCTTGTGCTCCTCCCATACTTCTTTTAACCACATGTAGTCTTTCTTAAAGTCTTCCATGCCACGTTCTTTAATTTCTAGTTGTATTTCATCAGGAACTTCATTTCCCTTATCATATTCATTTGTCATCACTAATACATATTCAATCTCAGGTAGAGATAGAGATAAGGTTTTTCACTTCGTTCAGTTATGCGATGGTGAGTAGTTTCACATCGCGGTGTCCAAATCTTTCACCATTATTGGAATCATGGAAATTGTTGTCTTCCTTCGCATTACCATCCTCCAACTCATTTTCATTGATCCCAGTTTTCTCGACTTTCAGAGTCATTTTTGCTTTTGTGGTAGTTGTCACTAGTAACACTTCATCATTGGGAGTTGCCTCTATACCTTCGTCAACATCCTGGACTGTCATCTCTGTAGTTGCACATAGAGGCTTTGTACTGTTTGTCATTTTCATATTATTATTCTCATCAATACCTTGTAGAGCATTGAATGAATTATTTTCTGGCCTATGGTTCTCATCCCTCATATCTTTTTTCGCGAGTCTCGACTTTCGCCTCACCTCAACCCATTATGCGGCACATTATTTAGTTCCCTTGTCATTGTTCAACTGAGTCTTCCTTTCAAAGTTCTTTCTTCTAGATGCTATCTTCTCTTTTTGTTCCGTCATTTTATCATGTCGATTCATCATACACTGGCCTTTGTCATGCCCAAAGACACAACACTCAAAACACATCAATGGTTTCCAAGGATAGTTGATTGCAATTTCATCCAAATCACCTCCTTCCCTACCCACATCTAATTTAATGATGGTTGGAAGCTCCTTATCTAGTTTCACTTCCATGCAAATTGCTGCATATGTGAGGCGAGCTCTAGCTGAGGTGACTCAATCAAACCTAATAGGTTTCCCAATCAAGCTCGCAATGTAGCTCAACCCCTCCTTGGACCACATGCAAGTGGGAACATTGTAAAGATGTACCCATACTGGAATTATATTGATCTCCTTCCTTAAACTCCCTAGGTCTTCCTTCCATGGCTTAGTCACCATGAGTTTGTCCCTAACTTTGAAAGGTGTTTTTTTCAAGTGCTTTGGCTCGATCATCTTCATTCGTGAACTTGAAGAAGAAAATTTCCCCATTCGATGTAACCTCAAGATCTCCTTTTGGTTTCCACTTCCTTTCCACAATTATCCTGACTTGGCTAAATGGAGGAAGTTTCTCAAGGAGCATCCCCACCAATTGGTTTGACCATATCTGTTTGGCATTTTCTCGAATACCTGGGGGGCATAGTAACACACCTTCCTCAAACATGAGATTTGAGTAGTACATTGGAACTTCAAACCCATCTTAATTCCTGTTTCCACCGAATAAGTGAGCCCATTTTAGCTGAGATTGGCTCTTGACAAAATCTTCTCCATCTCCACTAAGACCATCTCTGCAGACAACCCCTTTTCCATCCGGATCCGAACCGGTGGAAGCCATGAGAATCTAAAAATGATGCTTCTGGGCAATGGAAGTCATTGGAGTGTAGCAGAGCCAAGAGCTAGAGAGATATGAAAAAGAGATCGGGAAAATCAGATCTTCACCTCTGCACGGCTTTCTTAGATCCCCTCTTCAAGGCTTACTTGGATGTTCTTCTCCAAAAACTCTAGATTCCCTTCCCAAATATGAGTTGCTAAAGAAATCAGATCTAGAAGTCAGATTTGATCTCCCTCTCCTTTAGAGCTCCTCCCTCGTTTCGGATTTGCGGAGAGCACCTTCCTCAGATCAAGCCCCTCCTTGCGACGACGACTTTACTTACCTGCAAGATGCCTAACTCTTCTATAATACAAACTTATTAATTGTCAAATACACAATTGGTATATTGTTTCAATTACATATTGTTGGAATATTAAACTCACTCTAGTTATTCATTGGAGCTTTGCTACAGATCGAGGGAGGGAGCGAGGGAAAGGGGGCGAGGGATGGGTGGTAACCACCCATCCGCCTCGAGATAAGTGTATCAAATTTGAAATATGAGATGTCACTTATCTCGAGGCAGATGGGTGATTACCACCCATCCCTCGCTCCCTCCCTCGTTCCCTCCCTCGACCCCTAGAATTTTCCTATTCATTGGCTTAAATTGCCCATATGGTTATCCGCGGTAGTATCGTGTGAGTTCACGGTGCAGTTATACGAGTGGTACCCACCGATGTATGTTGTAATCATACGATCCCTCTCTCACTTTCGCTTGATATATAATTGGATTTGCCGTCCCTACAAGTCCGGGCTTTCAAAGAATCGGCAGTTTATCACATACTGAGTTTAGTTTCAAATGTAAAAAAAATTAATTGTGCACTGTTGTATCCATTAAAATTCTGGTCTTGTGTGATTCAGGTTCAACGGAAATGATTTGTTAAAAAAGATGAAGGGAAAGATCATGTTTATAGGGCATTCTCTAACCCTCAACTTCTATGAATAACTTACTTGCCTGCTTTATGCAGCAGATATATCCTCGCTCAAACATCACTTTTAATTCTTCTAAGGGTTCATCAGTTTCCTCAGTGATTCTGGTTAGTTTAATCAAGCCCAACGCAAATTGGGAATGATCAAGCTATCGACTGCCCACTTAAAACTGAGTTTGATAAACCAGACCCATTTAAAATTTGTAGGACCCAACAAAGTCGAAAATCTGAACGGGGTTTATATTTTCAAACCCATGGGCTGCTCAACTTCACATTACAGTGAACGATCGGCGGCCATTATACGCGCTATCTATCTCCTATTTTTCTTTTATTTTAGCTGAAAAAGTAAGCTAGTTTCTATATTTTAATTTTGATTCTTATATCAGTGGAAAGGACTGGAATCTAATTGGAGTGACAAGTTGTGTGAAGGAGACTGAACCTATAAAACCTTCGATCTACTCAAGTGGCTTACCTAATGTTAGTAGCGGGTAAAAATCGATTTAAATTTGATTAACCGATTGAATCAATTTTCAAATTTGATTCGATAACTGAACTGAAATATGAGTAGAAATAAAATAATTTAAAACGAACTACACAAACATTGCCCACCCCCACCTAATGCAGCCAATACCAATCACCAATACCAGTTCAACGAATGTACATCTTGAGTTCAAGAGAATGGAAGCACGCATTGGTGCATTTCGGGCGTTCCTGATATGTGAAACCAACTTCTATATAGTCTTCTTCATTGATTTACAACACGGGGAAGTTAAAGCTTGAGTTTCATACTTGATTAGATGCCTGGATTATCTATTTCTTTTCTTAATTCCGAGTATTAATTTGTTCCGAGTGTTTTCCTCCCCGCCATTTTTTTCATGGATTAATTGCCATTATTTTGTTAGAAATCATCTCATGAAAAAGACATAAATTCTAGAGAGCCCGGGTTTGCTGCCTGGTTTTCATGCCTAGCTAGGTGTAATTACCCTCTTACCCTTATTTGTTGTGGTTATATTTAAAGAGTTTTTAAAAGAAAGGGCAAAAATGTAATAATTCCACCCGGGCTGCAGACCCAAGCCGCCTAGAACGGTTCTGGAAAAGAACAGTGAAAAAGGAGGAAAATTGGAGCTACGCAGTTACACTATGTCTTTTCTCTAAAAAAAAAATCTTCAAAAGTAATTACTTTTGATTGCAATATGATGCTTCGGTCTCAGCAATGACATGTTGATTATGATTGAAAAGCTAGCATCATCAAACTCAATTAGACAACAAGCTTTTTCTTATTTGAAAAATGTTTGCCAATAATGTGATGAGGGAAATTAAGATCCAAAATAATGATAATACAATTTCGAGCGAATACACACACCACCGTGTCCTCTTTCTCACATCTCCATTTTTTTACTTTCTCAAACCACCTATATAAAAGCCATTTTTTTTTCTCACCATTCAAATCGACAATGGTTTCTCCATCTCTATTCGAAATATCTAGTAAATCTCCTCTCTCTCTCCCTCAAAAACTCTCAAAATCCCGTCAAAGTCGAAACCCTTAAACCCAAACTCAATAAATATGCATAACTTAACATAACAGATAAATTCAAACTCAAAACGAAAAAAAAAACACAAAATATGGTAACTTTCGACCAATTTAACCCTCAATATAATTAAGACTGAAAATACAAATATTGTAGTACTCTTAGTTATCTAATAAACATAATTTGAATCACTTGAAAATGTTTTGAAATGAGCAAATTATGGTCATTTTACTAAAGTCACACAATCTATCTAAAAAAATTTATGTTCAAAGAGTGCATTGCGGAGTATCTGCGCAATCTGGCAAAACAATTGCACGATATTAGTAAAATGACCATAACTTGCTCATTTCAAAACATTTTCAAGTGATTCAATTTGTATTTATTAGATAACTCAGAGTACTACAACTTTTATTTTGATCAACTTGATAATCGATCTCGATCGAGCACATAAGTTGGCCGAAAGTCAGAAACACTGTCCTGTATTTATTGCGAGACAGATTTGTGCGGCTTTAGTAAAATAACCATAACATGCTCATTTCAAAACATTTTCATGTGATTCAAGTTGTGTTTATTCGATAACTAAAAGTACTGCAATATTTGTGTTTTGATCATCTTGAGAATCGGTCTCATCGAGAACATAAGTTGGTCAAAATTCAGGAACACTATCCCGTTTTCATTGCGAGACAGATTTGCGCGATTTTAGTAAAATGATCATAAGTTGCTCATTTCAAACATTTTCAAGTGATTCAAGTTATGTTTATTAGATAACTAAGAGTACTATAATATTTGTGTTTTGATAAGGTTAAGAATCAGTCTCAATTGAGGGTTTAAATTAATCGAAAGTTATCATAATTTGCATTTTTTTTCGTTTTGAGTTTCTCTGTTATGTTAAGTTATGCATATTTAGTGAGTTTGAGTTTAAGGATTTCGACTTTGAGGAGATTTTGAGAGTTTTTTAGGGAGAGGGAAAAAACTTGTAAGAGATTTTGAATGGAAGAGGGATGAACCATTGTCAATTTAAATGGTGAGGAAAAAATATGGATGTTTTTTTTATATATAAATGGTGTAAGAAATTATGGTGGTGTTAAAAAGAAAAAAAGAAAGAAAAGGAAGATACGAGAGATCAGAATGATTTGAGATAGAGAAAAGGGGCGATGTGGTGTATTCTCCTCCTTTCAATTATCACCTTCTCTTCACACGTTCTTTTTCACATTGTTGTTGTCTCAAAGTCAAACAGTACTAATGGTTGTCCCATGTTACTCAATTATTTAGAGTTTAATAGTACTGAACACCTGATCACGATTAATCATGACTCGAATGAAATTTACCAGAAATTTTCGACAGCCTGGATTCTCTGTCTGGGTAAAAATACAATTTTGCCCTTCTGAAGAAGGTGTTTAAAGGGGAGGGGGGTGTAAAATTGTATTTTGCCGCGGCCGAAGAAGATGTGTAAAGAGGAGAGGCAAAATTATCCCGGCAACAAACCTAGGCTCTCTAGAAGTGTTGGAAATTTAATTTCGCTTTTTCTAAATGTTTAGGGAACGCGCAAGAAAATGGACGAGGGAGGGGGTGTGACCCTTCATCTCCTCGAGATGCATATATTTGCGAATTTCAAGGGAGATGAGTGGTAACACTCCCTCACCCATTTCCTCGTGCGCGTTCCCTCTAGAAGGGCTCATTTAATTTACATCAATTTTTTGGTCATGAAATCAATAATGATTTTTTATTTGGAAAAAATATCTGATAATCAATTTCTTTCTTATGAAATTAATAATACATTACAATTTTTATTTCAAAAAAAAAATCTTGATTTGTTTGGATCTCTTGCTGATATGAATATTTGTACTTTGTTTTGTCAATGAAGAATTTTGTACCCCTTTATTATAAATGTAATCGTTCCTGCATCTCTTGATATACGAAAGATCATTTCTCTTTCTGTCAAGCTATTAGCGAGAATGGCAATTTATCATTATGATAATATCTTTTGATTAATATTAGATATTATGCACAACGAGTGAGGTTTTGCAATTAGAGAATTTTTTACAATCTCAAAATACACATAAATACTTTATTGATTTCATCATTTTTTCAAAATTATTCCACGTCTTCCTGATTAAAAACCTGGTTTCTTAGTACTTTTCTATGCACAACACCCTAAACTATTGTTGATTAATTTTTAATTTTTAAAAAATAAGATTGGGAGGTAGACCTGCACCGTCAAACATGTGAACCTTCTTAAAAGATCGAATAATTCTAAACAAAAGAAAAACACACACACATGAAATGAGATGCAACTTTTCATGGTCTTTAACTCCTCAATCCTCACTCTCTGTTCAGACTTCCAAGATTGCATTCCAAGTGCTGCTCAAACAATACCAGCTGTAATATAATATGCAAAATCAATCAGCACTAGATCAATCATATCCTCATAAATATGTGGAGTGGATTGAAGAACTTACTAAGATTGAAAAAGATTTGTCCCTAATTTCTATTTTAATGAGAATCGTTTTCAAGATTTGTAACAGCTCACATTCCAAAATGGTCCTATTACAGGAATCTTATTGTCTTTCTCTCTGTTTCTATATGTATTTCATTCACCACTTCTTCTTCTTCTTCTTCTTATACTCAATTCTATAAAACCTTTCTCCATTGCTTTGCTTTAGGACCTAAGTTCCCAAAAAATGTCCAAAAATATGTCTTTTACAAGTCTGCACTTCTGTGGTCCACTTTCTCTTGCCATCCTTATTCTTCACTCACTTGTTCATGCAACCACCACAGAGCAATTTCAATTTCAATACAATGTGTCTAGTTTAAGGAGAAGCAAAAGAGTTGAAGGAGACTGTAATGTGTTCCAAGGGAGTTGGGTATATGATGAAACATACCCACTTTATGATCCTTCGAGTTGTCCATTCATTCGCAAGGAATTCGCTTGTAAAAAGTACGGTCGCCCCGATTCTGATTACCTCAAGTATAGATGGCAGCCTAGCAACTGTGATTTGCCAAGGTACATTCTTCCTTCCATGGTTACATATCCTGGCCTTCCTTCTTTAACAGTTGTATATGATGGTGTTATTGTCTTATTATTTATTTGATGGAAGTTAATTATAAAAATATTGCAGAAGAAACTGAAGAAAATTCAGCCGATATACTAAAATAAATTATTTCTAAATTTTAAATGTAAAACATTAGTTTTTAGATGTTGTATGGTTCAGGTTTGATGCTATGAATTTCTTAAAAAGGATGGAGGGAAAGAAGATAATGTTTATAGGGGACTCCCTTAGCCTCAACTACTATCAGTCACTTGCTTGCCTGCTTAATTCAGCAGTTTCTCAATCAAGCATCATTTCTATTACCAATGATTCAATCTCCACAATGAGCTTTCAGGTCAGCTTCCAATACAAATCCTATTTTTTAATGCGACCCTGTATTTCGAGCATCCCTAATTTTACACAGCGGAACGAGTTAATACTTAAATAGCTGATGGTCGCAATTTTTCTAAAGGTGCCACAAGTTTTTATTTTTCTTGTTTTTAAAGATAGAAAAATATTCAAATGTCCTTTATAATTTACAACCTTCTCAAGTATAAGCATTCTCACAGAATTGTTTTAGAAAAGAAGAAGAAAGGATTGATATAATACTAGTTAGTTGTTGATGACAAATTTAAGAGTTTCTATAATGGCTAAACCCATCTGAATTAAGGCCTAGCAAGGAAATGTAAATGCTAAGAAATCTTTAAAATGGATACAATTTTTTCTGCAGGAATATGGAGTGTCTGTGTCACTATTCAGATCAAATTATCTCGTTGACATCGAAATGGAACGAGCAGGCAGAGTGCTGAAACTAGACTCAATCAAGAATGGCGAAATATGGAAAGAAATGGACGTCTTGATCTTCAATACGTTTCTATGGTGGGGGCGCCAAGGACCCAAGCAACCGTGAGAACTTTTACAGCTTGAACACCTCATAAAGCTTTAGATTAATCATGCGCGATTTAATGGATATAGTTTGTGTATGTAGGTGGGATTATATTCAAGATGGAGATCAAATATCTAAAGACATGGACCGAATGGTTGCGTTTCGCAAAGGGCTAACAACGTGGGCCAAATGGGTCGATTCGGATGTGGACTTGTCAAAAACTAAAGTTTTCTTCCAAGGCATTTCTCCCTCACATTACAAGTAAGCCATGTGATTTTATTCCTTAATCCAAGCCTGGACCAGGGTTTAAACCCTGCCGGTGGCATCTAGGATGAGAGGGGTTAAGGAATTAAAAAAAAATTGATTGAAACCCGTGTTTATTTGGTTTTGAAAATGACCAAATTTATTGATTTTAATTCCTTTTGTTTTCCTGTAGTGGTAGGGATTGGAATGAACCGGATGCAAGAAATTGTTTGAAAGAGACCGAGCCCTTCAAAGGGTCTAGTTACCCAGGTGGCTTACCATCAGCGATGACAATTGTGAAGAGCATTTTGAGTACAATCAATAAACCGGTTGAATTGCTGGATCTTACGATGCTCTCAGAATTCAGAAAGGATGCACATCCGAGCATGTACAACGGATTCAGGGGCATGGACTGCACACATTGGTGCATTCCTGGTTTACCCGATGTTTGGAGCGAACTTCTTTATACATCTCTTATTCATTGATTGAGACGAGCAAAACAATATCATACCTAAATTTAGGAAATTATACAGGTGAGTGAGTTTGGGCTAATTTTAATTAAAAACATAAATTGGCTAGTCTTCATTTATTTATACACCAAAAAGTTCATTGTAATACCATAACATTAGATAAGACATCAGCAAGTTTGAGACGATGGGATATACAAATAACTAGCAAGTTGCTGCTATAATGAATTTTCATTATGAGGAATCATCGAAGAGAAAGAAACCATGTCATAGCTAATAATCCTTGAATTTTTGTGCGTATTTTTTTTTGTCTTTCCATGTTTTACATTAATGCATAAGGGTACCAACTGTGATTTGTATATGCACATCTATAGGTTAAAATTGCCAAGTTTGAATGAAATTTCATCCTGTTTCATGTATTCGCCTTGTTTTGGGTTTATTCAGTTTGTTATATTTGGACTGAAAATTTAGATAGCATTGTTCCAAATGAAGTTCATAGCTGTTGATTTGAAAGCATTCAAGCAAAGAATTGGACTATATATAGTTTCGTTAACTTGTAAGATTTCTGTGATGTATTTCTCCAGAGCCTTCGAGCATCATATCATTTGATATGGAAGAATGTTGTTGAATCACCAAAACTGAAGCATTTGCCTTATAGTTTGATGAAGCAAACATGTCTCCAAAGAATCCTAATTCTGGGTACTCAGTCCATTCTCTGAGCCCTGATAAGAGCGTTGAGTAAGTCTCATGGCGTCTCCCTACAAGTATAAGGTCGTGTGCATTCTCCATGTCTCGTATTGCCTTTAATATTGCAAGACCATCATTCACTAATTCCTCCTTATAAATGTTGCGCTTATTGCCATTAGCATGAAGTCTATACTCATCGATGACCTCATTATCTAAAATCTTGTCAGTGGCATTATGTGAAACGTTTATAAGTATAAACCGATGCACTACCAATTGGATTTTTGGGTGTTTGGTCATGCGTATTGCATAACATATTGCCTCTCGATCATCAGCACCACCTAAGAATATAACGCAGACAGTATAAGCTGAAGGGCTTAAAGAAATGGATTTGGCAGGTTTCAAGCTCGCGCGATCAATTAGAATGCCTACTGAGCATGGGGCTTTATTAAGGACATTTTGGTTGACATTTCTGTGCTTGTGAGTTTCCATACTTCCATCAATGTTCCATTTTTTGTAGAAAGGAATGATTATGAAAGAAGTTCTCCTCTCAAGTGCCATTGCACATATATCCTCGTCAGCTGATACAAAAGGTGTGGTTGCTGTAAAAGGTTTTACAATAACACTACCATTTTTCTGTTTTTCATAGATGTTGAAGTTCTTGATGATGCGATCAGATGTGGTGGCCGTGTCAATTATCATTTCGTGATGTCTGTGAGACACGAGAACTGAGGTAGAACGACCCATGAGCTCCACGAGATGAAGAACATAGATTGTAATGGGACTTCCTTTAGTCGGATTGGATGCCTCAAGACAGTTGATAATAGTAGGCACATTATCCTCTTTAAAGATGCAAACCAATATGCGCAGTATGTCATTATACTTGGCATTTTGGATGGCATATTTCTTGTAGATCATGTATTTGCCTGAAGGATTGTAGAACCAATACACCAACGGCGATATTACTGCTGACAGAAGTAACGCTGTCAATACCATTGTTGAGAAGCATTCTCCATCAATATGCTGCATTCACCAGTTTTTTCAAATGTTAATATTCTAGAAATAGAAGTTATAAGAGCAAATGTTTATTATAGTGACATTCTTGAAATTCAATCCTATTCAAAGAAACACATCCTAAAAAGATAAAATGTAAAACAACAATAATCATACCTTTTCATCTCGTGCAATGTTATAAGTTGTAAGGTCATATATTCCGAGACTACTCAAAATGAGGGCGAGCATGAAAGCATCTCGCGAAGGCATTTTGTAAAATAGGCAAGGTCCAATGGTACCTATCAACTTTCCAAGAAAAGCTAGTATATAAAATAACTCGACATACATGGAAGTTCTCGACGTTATAGAAGCCATGTTTGTATTGATTCCGATACAGTAAAGGTAGAGTGGCAACAATAGTCCAGAAGATAGAAAATCCAATTTAGATTCCAAAGCCGAGCCTACAGGTGGTCCATCTGGTATTGCAAAGCCTAGTATTATGGGTCCGAACATGTAATGCTGACCAAGGCATTCCCCAACGATTCCAGTTCCTAAGATCATAGCATATATCGTAACTAGATGCATTTCTTTTATAGTTTTGTCCTTGGAAGTCTTCTTGATCATCAAAATCACTATTTTTCGTAGTACAACGGTTATGAATATGACTTGGCCCAATATACAAAATATCAATAAAACCCATTTTGTTGGAGTCGCATGCCTGTTTTCGTAGATAGAAAAAGTGATCATCAGTGTAATCCAACTACATGTGCCACTGATTGTTGATACAGAAGTAGCTAAACGTCCTAGCTCCGTATTGAGGATTTTGAGATCAGCTAAAAGGCAAGCTATCACTTGGAAAGATGTTGTAGACTCAATTACTGCAATCAAAGGGAGCGCATCTTTCATTGCAACCTTGGCTGATCTCCTGAAAAAGAATGACAATGGCACTGTAAACATCAATGGAAGGCTGAAGGTTAAGATGCCTATCACCATTTCTTTCTTCGATGACCTCTTAATAATTCCCAAGTCCATTTTTACGGCAACCAAAAACAAATAAATCATACTCCCAAACTTTCCCAATGTTTCAATTGTAAAGTAGGATCTCAACGGAAAGAACATTTCTTGGAATATGTCAACACCCCCGTAAAATGATGGTCCCATTATAATACCACCCTGCGATGTAAATATTCACATGGAAAATAATCAATACGCATGTATATAAAAAATTCAAAGAAATATACAACTATATATAATGTACTAATTGTTAACATCGTTAGATTTTGATGAATTGATTAGAATTTTGATTTAGGCCAACATTAATTTATGCTATTGATCCCTTTTGCATGTTCCTCAACCCATGGCCTAGCTTATCTGTGAGAGAATGGGGTGTAGACAACAGAGTAAAAAGAAAATAAACAAGAGTACTCAATGAAGCAGAAAGTTATAATTTTCTTACCAGGATTTGCGCGACTACAGGAGGTTCACCAAAGCGTTTGAGAATTAAATGCAAAAGGGTTTGAGTCAAAGTAATAATAGGGATTTGGATGAGAATGATCCCTGATAAATATCCAACAGGATCGCTGTCTAAAAAATTGCCTGCAATACTCACATTCCTGTCAATACAATCTATTTCTTCATCTTCCGCCATTTTTTTGAATGACATGAAGCGGGAGAGGAAAAATGTATAATAGAATCCTTAAAAGAGTTGGAAAAGAATTTAGCAATTCTGAAGGGTTCTCCATGTTTTGTGGCCTATTTGCAGATTTGCCTAAATTTAGATAGGTTTGACAAAATAGAGATAGTTTTGACCATACATCCAACTCAAATCCCTAATAAAATGTGTATTTTGGGCTTGTCTCCATATAGGTCTTCTTATATTTACCACTTCAAACTTCTTTGATTCATGTTGAGTTTAGAGTATCTTCATCTGAATTCATTCTTCTAAGTGTGAGATGGTCTCTCATACAATTCAATACTTCCAATCAACTGTTGCAATAGATATGGTGAATACCAAATCATATAACAATATGCAACCATACATTTTATGTAACATGACATACATATATAGTACAACGATTAAAGTAAGCTTAAACAATGGCTTAGCCTCAAACAATCTTTTGGAATGCAACCTTCAACACCTTTTGAAATATTGTTTGAAAGGAGAAAAATTGGTAGTGATTAGAGAAGAACTTTTAACAGTATAACTGTTGTCGAGTTTGAAAGAATGAAGTCATTGTTATCCCCTTGAGTTATAAGTAAAAATTTGTTGTACATGTAACTCAAAGTATACACTCAATCAATGAATGATATTTGAACTGAACCTACGCAAATTCTACAGAGCCAAGCCCCTAGCGCCAGGGAGGCTCTCTAGCCTTTGTTTGTGTTCGATTGGTGGATTTGGCTGTGTGTTTGTGTTCGATTGGTGAATTATGAGGATCTCTAGAATGATGGAGGATATTGAGGCTTCCTGGCGCTAGGGGCCTGGCTCTCTAGACCGATTCTTGCTAATAATAGGATTACTAGCCACCTTAGCCCGTGCTAAGCACGAGCATTTTTTTGAATTTCTTTTTATAGTCAATTATAACTTTTATACATAAAATTTACTTACAATAAACATTATTTTTATTGGTAACAATTTGTAACAGAGAATAGAAAGGAAGAATATGTGAGCAGATAAATGAATAACTTTCTGAAAAAAAACAAGTAGAGAACCTGTTTTGTATGTAAACTATGAATCTGCATACAATCCTAATTGTTTTAGTTAGGATTGTATGTCCGAAAAGAGTAACAACTGAGCTCGGCCCAACCTGACGGCTGCGCAAGTGTGTTGTGTATTTAACACTATTCATATTTAACATATTCTCTATTCATAAGGACCTAATGTGTATTCCTTGGGGCACACACTATGTAACTAATACATAGTATATAAACAAGCTAAAATTAATTTACATGTTAGATATGGGACTAAAGTAATTTTTAGCTCAAGGACCTTGTGTAATTAGTTTACGTAATGTGCGATTTACTTATTTAATAAATATGGAAATACATAAATTTCCAACAATCCCTCAAATGAATGAGAAAATCGTGAGATCTCAAGAGTATGTGGAATAATGCTATATTAGGATATGTAGCTTTCACTTTGAAGGTGAACCTTCATTAGTAAAAAAAAATATCGAAATTACTTAACTAATCAGTGGACTATTTCATCTTGAACTGTCAGTTGTTGATGTAAAATCAGACAATAAACTTTACATGGCATTATTCAATTTAAATTCTTTTTTCAGTTGTGTTTGTTTTGACCCTGAACATTTCTAGGTTCTGTAAGTGCTACTAGAGATTTTAGCCTGATAAAAGTTTTGTAGAGCTGACCCAATTCACACTTCTATAGAAGTATCCAACAATACCCTTGCCTTTTGCAAGATGTAGACGTCATTAAAAACAGTGTGTATCATTGTTAAGTAAAACAACATCTTGCTCTGCCATGTTTTAAAGTCAACTCCTTCGAACTTCTCTAGCCTGTCACGAGCAAGTACTTTAGTGATTTCAGAGGTCATCCTAACAATCAAAATGGTTTCATTTTTATTTTCCATATTTCTTTTGTCACACAGAAAAGACAATCACTATTTATTTGTTATGAGAAATAATACAAATATAACAAAGTCTCTCACACATAAACTTTAATTAGACTAGTATTATAGAAACAATATCTTAATTAGAGTTCTAAAGTTTATAAACTCTGAATCTAATTCGTACAAATTGTTGTAATAAAAATAGTAATATATATAGAGTTCTAAAATTGAGAAAACTCCAAAACTTAATGTACAAAACAATATGTTGAAATAATTTTGCACAAATAAAACGTACTGTAAAAAGCAATATATTTAATAAATCTGTACAAATTTTACTGTACGAAACAATAGTTGAAACAAATACGTTTTGACCAAAGTGGTGTGCTCTAGAGGTATTTGATAAATCAAACATGTTTTGACCAGAGTGATGTGCTCTGGGTGTATTTGATTAGACTTGTAAACAAACTCTGTAACTGATACAATAGATTCTGGAAGAATATTGTCTTAAGATTGTTGGTAAAAATCTGTAACAGAGAATAGAAAAGAGGAATATGTGACCCGAGGCTTGCTGTAACATTGTCCTTAAGACAGTATTCAACCCGTCCCACTGGAAAAATTATAATCGTTAGTCTCCCAAGATACAAAAAAATTGTTTATGTGTCCTAATGCACTTGACCAGAAACTTGGGCAAACAGATAAATAAATAACTATCTGAAAAGAACAAGTAGAGAACTTGTTTTATATGTAAACTATGGCTCTGTCTCTCTGCTTGTTATTGTTGTATTACTTGTTATTGTTCAGAGTTTGAAGTCCTTCTTACGATAAACGAAACAACATACCTACTGCAGAAGACACAATTGACTAGGCACACTGCTGGTCTGGAGACTACGGATACAATCCTAGTAAAAGAGTATTTCATTTTGAACATTCCTTAGTAAAAGAGTATCAAAATTACTTAACTAATCAATGAACTATTTCATTTTGAAGTGTCATTTGTTGATGTAAAACAAGACAATAAACTTTACATGGCATTGTTCCATTCAAGTTCTTTTCTCGGTTGTGTTTTTTTTTTTGCCCTGAACATTTCTCAGTACTGTAAGTGCTACTAGAGATTTCAGTCTGATAAAAATCTTATAGAGCCGACCTAGGTCACACTTACATAGGTGATCGCTTATATAAGAAGTATCCCTATAATGCCCCTATTTTCTTTTGCAAGATATAGATGTCATTAAAAACAATGTGTATCATTGTTAAGTAAAACAATATCTTGCTCTGCCATGTAGGGGTGGGCACGGGACAAGATGGACCTCATCCCTATCCCATCTCGTTCGTTCGAGATCGGGATCGGGATGGATAGACCTCATCCCATCCTCAGAGGTTCGGGACAGACGAAATGAACATGTACTAAATAGTCCTTCAATGAAAAATAACAAAAGAATTTCATATGACATTGCTCACACACCAATAATTTCAATTTTATGTAAATATAACTTTCATCCTAACAATATTAATGTCATCTAAAATTTGTGGAGGATTACCTTACAATAGAATTAAGTTTGTCAAGTGAATGATGTGAGATGGAAAGGGCCCCTCCATAGATCCGTCTTGCATATTTTCGCAAGAGTTGAAATATCATTCATACAAGTACAATTAAGAACAATATTCTCCAACTACATAACTCATAATGCAATACTAACCCTAACCCAAACCATCATTTGCCTTTATTTTCTATAAGAATAATTGTCCTATAACCAATCTAAAATGTGAATAAACATATAAATTTAAATGGGTTTTATTTGACCTAAAATATCTAAATTGAAGTTTTTACTTAAACAAAGAGTACCAAATCAAACAAGTAATTTTCAAATAGTAGATGTTTTGATTTAGTTTCAACACATCCTAAACTTTCCTTTTGAATATTAGTTTGATTAAAATTAATAATAATAAATATTAAAAAAATATATTCGGAACGAGACGGGATGGGTTGGTTTGAAAATCTTCATCTCGATTCCATCCCATTCTAAATCGGGATAGGATGGGATCAGGATGAGTTTTATCAATCTCAAATGGACCCAAAAAATTGGGATAGGATGGGACGGGACGAGATCGGGAATAACGGGATGGGATGCCCACCCCTACTGCCATGTTTTAAAGTCAACTCCTTTGAACTTTTTTGACCTCTCATGAGCAAGGACCTTAGTGACTCCAGCGGTCACCTGAGCAATCAAACTGATTTCATTTTTATCTCTTATATTTCTTTTGTAACATAAAAAGACAATCACTATTTATTTGTTATTAGAAATAATACAAATAAAACAAATTCTATCACACAAAAAATTTAATTAGACTAAGTATTGTAAAAACAATATCTTAATTAGAGTTCTACAGTTTATAAACTCTGAATCTAATTTGCACAAATTACTGTAATAGAAACAATAATATAGGTAGAGTTCTAAAATAATATAAATTTTGAAACGTATTGCACAAAACAATATGTTAAAATAAATTTGCCCAAATAAAAATACTGTACAAAATAATATATTTAATAAATTTGTACAAATTTTACTATACGAAACAATAATTGAAACATATTTGAAGTCTGTAAATAAAACCAAATATGTTTTGACCAGAGTCGTGTGCTCTGGATGTATTTGATAAATCAAACACGTTTTGACTAGAGTGATATGATTTGGATGTACTTGATTAGATTTGTAAACAAACTCTGTAACTGTTACAGATTGTAGATTCTGGAATAATATTGTCTTAAGATTGTTGGTAATAATTTGTAACAGATAATAGAAATGAGGAACATGTGACATGAGGCTTGCTGTAGCAATGTCCTTAAGACAATATTCGACCTGTCTCGGTGCAAACGTTATGGTTGTTAGTCTCCCAAGATACAACAAATCCATTTATGTGTCCTAATGCATTTTAGACCAGAAACTCGGGTGAACAAACCTTTTCCACTAGCGCGAGCCTCTGTGAGGGTCAATTTTTTTCCCTTGCCCAGCCAGCCGCGAATGGGAACCCATCATCGCATAGGCCACCGTAAGGGTGAGGAGAAAAAAACAAAACATGAAGGGAAAGGGGTGACGGTGACTGTGTGGGAAAAAAAAAAGAGTGTGATGATGATGGACGAGCGATGATTGGAGAACTGGGCGACTGCTGCGATGGTTGGGACGGTATCAGCCATGCCACAAATCAGTCTCTAGCCACACAACACCACCTTAATCTTGCACCAACAACCACCATCACAACCCCATCTCCTCTATTTTTTCGTCCTCGGCCGTCTCTCGCAATCGATCGCCTCCTTCCTCGCTACACCACACCACAACAGACAAGAATAATCAATCACAGTAGGGTCAAGTTGTCGTTGTTGTTATTGAGAAGAGATGACGATAGAAAAAAGAGAAATAATGGTTTAAATTGGTGGTGTGAATTAGCAGGTTAAAAAATAAATTGGTTTGGTGGTGTGGGATTGTAGAAGATGTAGTGTTAAAAAGTCGCTGCCTTTTGAAAAAGTAACATTTTCCTTCTAAAAATGTTAATTCAACATTAAAGTATTTGTACATAGAAAAAATATGTACAAAACTAGACATTAAAAATATGCTTAGACAACAAAAAGAAGTGGATTCTATTGAGTTGGTTTACCTATTTGAGCAGCAATTCTTGAGTTTGTCTAGACAGTCAGGCTTTAAAGCCACTTTTTTGTCAGGCTTGGGTGTTTTTACATTTTTACCCATGCTCTTTAAAACATAACCACAAACATTATCTATATAAGGGGTAGAAGTATAAAAAGCCGAAAACCTGACTAAAAAGTGACTATAAAACCTGATTGCCTAGAATTGGGGGCAGTTCTCGCACCAGAACTGGTTGTGGAAGTGAGGGTTTCTTATTCCAACCCTTGAAACTTCAAAGCCTTTCTACCACCATTCAAATTGTAGTGACCGCTAAGCGCCACCATTGTCACTGAAACACTAGTTTGTGGTTTATGTGACAATACACGTTGAGCGTTGCATAAAGTCATGTTAAGCGACGAGTTAAATACGTTATCGCAATAGCTTGTCACAAAAACGAGTTTTTTTTAGTAGTGAGCTTATGATGAAATTCATTATGAATTGTCTAATAGAGGTAGATCGATTTATTTTGTGAAATAGGGATGTAGGTGCCAAGGAATGTGATTTCTCAAAAAATGTTGAAATTTCATTGAATATATATATTTTTTAGTTATCGAAATTTTTATTTTTTTCATTTGGTCAATCTCAATGTTGATACATTTTAACCCGTTATAATTTTAGTTTAATATTAAAATTTGGTTATATAAGTGATTCTTATGCAATATGTAGTTTGTATGACATTATGAATCTCGTGGTACTCTTTATGTAATTTGTAAGAGGTTAAAATGTTTAACTTATATTGATAACTTCAAAATTATAATCGAAATTTTTACGTTTTTTCTATACACAACAAAATGTTTCACGAAATATTTCTTAAAATCAACTTACCGAAATTACCTCAAAAAACGAAATCACAATCCTTAGTTGGTGCAATCTAATGCATAAAGATGCAAGAAGATATGGATGCTATAGGGTGGCAGAGGTAGCTCAAAGTTTGGGAGGTCCTGAGTGCACCATGAAGAAGAATGTAGAAAAGAAAAAGAAAAAGGCTACGCATGCATTTTTGTAATCAAGCACCTATGCACATTTTAATGCCAACAACAAAACAAAACAAAAATAGCTAGTATAGTACTTGATGAACAATGAAATAATGAAAATACTAGGAAACTTGGTTTTGCAAGGGTGACGAGACGTAATCTTGAAAGAATGATGAAATTTTTAAAGTGTTTGTGTATTTTGAGGTTGTAAAAACTCCTCTCATAATGCCACATCATTCTAATTGTATAACGTGATTACAAAATCTGATTCCCTAGAACACAGAGTGAGATGTACGAATAAGTATTTATTAATTTGATCTGACAGTATACAAGCTAGGAAATGAATGCACTTCCCCTAAATTTAACTATGTTTTGGCCAAGGATATTGAAACTTATATTCTTCAGCCAATATATCGTAATAATAAAGACCATCAGTTTGAACAGACCATTCACAAGTATGGCAAACATGCATATTGAGTCTCCTGTCATGGTACAGAAGAAAATTCCCGCTAATCATGTGATGATTTCGTCAACATAGTCCATGTCACACGTATAACTTATAGAGTGAAATAAATTGATGTTGAACTCCCAAACCACACTCTCTCCGTATTCAATTCTGTTAAGCCCCAAGTCACCCTTCTTCGTCCAGCAATGGAGACTCAAAATATCATTCTGATTCAAATCATTATTCACTATAAGAACTCGATCCTTGGCATAGACAAAGGATGAATGGATGCAAAAGGTGAATACCAATGCCATGATCACCACCAGGGAAACATTCGAAGCAATGATAGAAGAACTTCCGAGAGTAGCCATTGTTGGGTTTGAGACTTGAGAGGAGGAAAGTCTTCCTAGTCGCTTGATTTATAGCTAAAAGTTTTATTGATGCCCAAAATGTTTTAATAAATGTGGGATTTGTTGTGCGGCTATAAGACACTTGGATTAACCATAAACTTTGATTGCCAAGTGTAAATTTTGGTAAAATCTCAATAATATTCTCGAAATCTCCAAGAGCATCTCCAAATCCATATGAATACTTGAGATCCCAAGGATATATGCCAAATTTGATCCATGTTAAGAATATGCTCAAGATTTTGATCATTAGATTATGTTTTATATCAAATCCTAAGTTAATACTTGTATCAATATGCAAATTACTCGCTGTATTATGATTTTTTTTCATTGTAAACTTGTACGTACCCTGGATATTTCCTTATAAACTTGTTTCTACCACTACTACTATATAATGGAGTAAGTAAAATGTCATCTTCACTAAGTTGAGGAAGAATCAAATTAAGCCTTTTCTTTTATTGTACAGTTTTATTTAAACTTCGTTGTCATTTTTTTTAGTCATTGAATCCCAAAATCTCCTTCCAACATAAATCTTATATTATGTCGTCGTGACAGAAACAAACTTCTAAGAAAAACGAAATGCAACCTATATTCAACATTAGGTCCAAGGATTGTGATTTCGTTTTTTGAGTTAATTTCGATCTATTGATTTTAAAAAATATTTTGATGTGCAAAGAAAAAAAATATTTTGATGTGCAAAGAAAAAAAAAATTTTGAGGATACTTTCGAGAGTATATGAAATATAAGAAGAAAAAAATGTAAGTAAATAAATCTATTAAACACATTAAATGAAGCCTAACTATCAAGAAATGAAAAAATATGAAATCAATATCATTATCATCAAAGCCCATTTCCAATATTTTTGAGATCGGCTACATGGATTTTAGTTCTCCAAGCAATGTGGTCTTCCCACATATCTTCACCTAATTAGAAAATCAGGGGGTTGTTTAAAAAATCAGCAAATAATTAGAAGAATTGATAATTAAAAAAACTCAAAATTTATGAAAAAATTCCTAAATTTGTCGAAAAAAACGTTTGAAAAAATGAAATTTCGGTCACTTGAGTTTTTTATTTTGGCGAAAAAACTCAAAAAAATATAAATTTATATTTCGCCTTTTTTCTTTCGTATTTAAAAAAATATATTTAGCGAGATTTCGCGAAAACTCATTCCTTGATTAGGTCATTGTCAGTTTTTCTTTTCCCTTTTATCTCTGTCTCTCTTCCAAGTGTCTGGCTACCTGCTTTCATTTCTCCCATATTTGTAGAAATTATCATTATAAACAGACGGGTTGTAATCTACTATAGCATCAAAAGAGGAAAGGGAGGGGTGAAGAATAGATTTAAAAAAAATGGTGATGATGTCAAAGAAGATCGTTACTGCATTCACAATCTGCATGGTTTTGGTTGCAACAAGCAATGCACGTCCGTTCCAGTTTCGTGACCTTCTAGGTTGGTCTGTCGAGCCAGTTCCCACTGATGGAGAGGCCAATGCTCCAGTAGCTAGTGCCCCCACAGCCTATGCTCCGGTGGCTTATGGCCCAACAGCAAATGCCCCCACAGCCGCGCCATCCAAGTTTGATTTCTATAGCTTGTTTGGTTTGAAGTTTTAGGATTTGGCGCTTAGATGCATGTTTCAACAAATATAAGGATGCAACAACAAGCCTAACCAGCCAGATCAAAACATGCTAGATTAATATGGTGAATGCAAATTGATGGATCATCAGAAAAAAAAACGGTGGTCCAGAATAGTGTTTAACTTTGTCATCGATTATAATCTCCCTCCCTCCCAATTTTGTGTTATAAAGTTCGAAAATAATGTAAAGAAATATGGTTATCTTCTTACTTATTTGCACTTCCATGCATACTAATTGCTTCATCCCACACATAAAACACCCAACCTCTATATCATTGTCAATCCGTATTAATTGTGTTCTACAAATACTCAAATACGATAATCAAATGCAACAAGTCTAACTTGCCAACAAACATGCGAGAATTGCCAATGCAAAATAGATGGATCTTAAGAAAGGTGGGCAACAATCACTTTGTCATCAATTAGATATTACCCCCACCCTCCTCTCTAATTAGTACAAAGATTGTAAATAATGTAAGCAAATATTGTTATTATTATTGTTAATTATTTTTGCACTTTCATATATAGTATTTGGGTGTCACCATCATGTTCTATAATCACAATCATTACCCTGTTTGGTTGCATGGAAAAGAAAATTTTCTCAAACGAAATATTTTAAAAGTGTTTGGTTGACATTTTGGACCCGAAATTTTTTTCCCATATGTACTTATTTTCCCACTTACTGTGTGAAATTTTTGCTTAGCTCAAGCAAAATTTTATCGTCAAAATTATGCTATGCAAAATTGTACTCAGGAACTTTTCCAACCCAAATTTTGTCCACACCCAAACACACTTACAACAAGCTGAAAATTTATTTTTCAGGTAAAGTTTTAATTTTCAGTGTTTGATTGACAAAAGTAGGAACATCGTTTTCTGGGTTCACTTTATTTTTCTTCTGGATTCACTTTATTTTTCTTGATCCCCCAACAAAATTGTTTTCCGGGTATGCATAAAAAAAAAAGTAATTTGTAGTATGCCCTTTATTATAGCTAATTAATAAGTAGATTCATCATTAAAAAGTAATTAAAAAGTAATCTGAATTCATCACTATTGTAGTTATCCTCTTAACTAGCGGTCAACGTCCAAAGACCGTCTAGGCATGCACGTTCTTGAAAGCAATCATATTTGAAGGACAAAAATGCCCTTCAATGATTTGATGAATGAAGTTTAAAGTTGATACAAATTATCCAATCGATCCAATGGATGAGATTAAAATCTCAACTCTCATCCTACGAATAACATTCAAATCTCAACCGGAAAATTGTTACACAGGGACAAGACAACTCAAATCTCAACTCTCTCTGACTCTTTGAATGGTTATAGATCAGGGTATTTTGCAGTAACTGTTTGGAGGGGAGGAAATACGAAGTAGCCATTGGGTAAAACCCTATTTAAAGTTGATACAAACCCAAGTTTGGAACTTAGGATTTCATTATACATGTTTGGAATAGATCAGAGTATTTTGTCATATATCTGAGTTCAGAACAACATAATGAAGGTAAATTAGTGATTTTGATTTCATTTGGACGTTTATGCTGACATTTATTAAGATTTGGAGGTGATCTTCAACCTCTCGCATGCATTTTCTGAACCAGAAGGCATTCTTACATTCAAATTTATTAAAGGAGGTTAAGTTATTGCCATTATATATTATAAGGGGTAGGGAGTAATTAAAATTTGTTTTTTCTAGCAGGTTCCTTGCGACCACTGTCATCGGTACAATCATACAAGTGAAGACTGCCCTTATTTGAATTATGCGTGTCCCAAGAATGGTTGTAATGGAATCTGCAAGCTTTTGAAGTCCAAAACCCCAAAAAAAAACCAAATAGGATGTTCTTGGTCTGTCAAATATCTGGTTGCAAAGGGTTTCTATGGCTTGATGAAGTTATTCTAAGGAGAAATGAAGAAGGAAGTACAAGCTCAAAAGCAAAATTTAAGTTCAAGCTCCAAAAGGGGCACTTGTTTCAAATGTGACAGTCCAAATCATTGGATGAAAGACTGTCCATGGGTGGATCTTCCATACCTAATTCCTTTATGGTCTGGAAGGAAAACTATCAAAAGATCTAATCAACCTCATACACAAGTGCACAAGTACTTCAATTGTGATTCTTGCACTAAGGGGTTTGAGTGGTTGAGTATGATACCTGATAACATATCTAGAGGTGGTGGTCAAAACCCTATTACTTCAGTTGAAACTACTAAACAAGCTGAAGTTGAACAAACTCAAGGTGGAAGAAGTAATAACTCACCAATGGCATGGCATCTCAACAATTAGAGATTGGCGGATGGTACCACTAGGTCATGAGTTCAAACCCAGCTTGCGACATCTTTATGGGTTCTGGGATCCTATAAAAACACTGCTTGTCTTTCAAAATAAATAAATAATAATAATAACTCTCCAAATTTAACAATTACTGTCCAAATAAGTATGACAATTGAAGATCTTTGTAAAACACTTCTATCTACCCTAAATAAGAAGTGAATGAACATATCATTCAATATCAGTGTTGCAACAATATGTCAAGTCTGACAGGCAAATTCAAGACTGTGATGCCCTTCAATACTTGCAAAATATGATCAAAGTGTCTGACATAAACATTCAGTATCAATACTTGCAAAATATAATTCAGTATCATCAAAGTGTCTGCCATTCATATACTTGCAAAAAATAATTCAAGTGTCTGACATAAACATCCACTATAACAATATCAACATAACAATATGACCATCACCATAACAGTATCAATACTTACATCTCACTGTAACAGTATCGCCATATGGAATTGTCTTCAAAACATAACAAGTTAGTATCACATGTTTGGTGCTCTTAGCCCCATAGGTTGATTGATCCATTGATTGTCCTGTCTTCCTCTGCCTCTACCAGCCTGGAACATTAGTGGTCTTATTGGAAGATGCCTTACTCCTTGTGCAAAGGGCTGAATTGGGAACATTGAAGCTTGTAGGTTGTGCATGGTTGGAGCTGTTGGCATTTCAGGCTGATTGGGTTGATGTGAAGGGAATGTTGGCATTTTAGGGTGATTGGGTTGTTGTGGAGGTTGAGATATTCCTCTCCCAGTTCCAGAACCTGATTTGTCACATCTTTTCTTGTTGTTCCTACCTCTTTTGAATATAGGTATTGCCCTGAATGTCTGTCCACAACCTTGTGTTTGCTCCCTAGGAGAGTTTTTACATGTTCTGCTGTTGTGACCATCCAAACCACACTTTCTGCAGCTCCTTGGTTCATTTTTCACCTGTTCATCCTCATCCATTCTTTTTTGAGTCATTGGTCTCCCAGGATGTCTTTTCACTAGAGGTGGGAGCACCAAGTATGCAGGCTACCACACATCAAAACAATCTTCACATATAAGGGCAAATTGCAAATTACCCATAAAACTATCAAACGATACTGACTATGCAAAGTGCAAATTACCCATAAAACTATCAAACAATCTAATCTAAGACTGATACTTACTTCTGCCCACTCCCTCGTGTTTCTAATACTGACTATGTCTGAATATGTCTCTCAAGATGCTTATAACATTGTATACGTAACGAACACGTGATTGATTGCAAACCTCCCTCAAATGCTAATCTAGTTGGGATGTTTGAGAGAGTTCAATTTGCTTTTGTTTTCATCTGTTTTCTCTTTGAAACTTCAAATAAACCCAGAAATGATAGCCTCAAGAGACACTCATATATAGTCTAAATCAATATTACATAATATATAAAACCCAAAATAAAATAAATGAAATTCAAATGCAATCTTGAACATCAAAAGATGAAGATCCTAGAAAGGATTCAAATGCAAACACCATGAGTTTCTGTCAGTCATCTTTAAGTTTATATGAATAAAAATAAATAAATAAATAAAATATTAATAATAAATATTAAAAAATTAGCTCGGGATGGGACAGGATTGGCGGGATTGAAAATCTTCATCCCATCCCATCACATTCTAGATCGGGACAGGACGGGATCGAGATGAAATTATTCAATCCCATTAAGACCCGAAAAAATCGGGACGGGACAGGAAGGGATCGGGATTGCGGGATCGGATGCCCACCCCTAGGCACATGAGTTGGTGCGCAATTACCATCGTGATCATGGCCCTCCCAGATACGTTACAAAAATTGACATACGGAAAGCTTATGATACTGTTAACTGGGCTGCTGTTACTCATATTATGCGCAGAATGAACTTTCCAGATAAGTTTATTAGATGGGTCAGCGTGTGCATATCCACTGTGCGATTCTCTATTTCTCTAAATGGGTCGCCCAAGGGCTTCATCAAGGGTTGCAGAGGTATAAGACAGGGTTGCCCTTTGTCCCCGTATTTGTTTGTACTAGTGATGGAAATCTTCCACCTATTACTGAAGCAGAAAGCTGAGACTGGGGAATACTGCACTACAAAGCTTCGCAGATGACCTTATGGTATTTTTCAATGGGGATCATGGGTCGGCGTTAGCTTTAATGAATGTGCTCAACATATTTAAAGCTTGCACCGGGCTAGACACAAACTGTTATAAGAGCAATCTATACTCTGCTGGCGTGTCAAGCACCGAAATGCACAGTATCACCAATACGTTTGGTTTCAATATTGACAAGCTCCCTGTTAAGTATTTGGGGCTCCCCCTTATTTCGACTAGGCTTCACTACGTTGACTGCTTACCACTGATTGAAAAGGTGCGAAAGCGAGTAACTTCCTAGAAGAATAAAACTCTTTCATATGCTGGTCGAGTTACACTAATCAAGTCAGTTCTTAACAGCCTACGTGTTTACTGGTCTTCATGTTATGTTCTGCCCAAAGAAGTTATAACTGATCTTAATGTTATCCTGCGGAACTTCTTATGGTCAGCTGGTGATACTTACCTTAAGCACCCCATGGTAAGTTGGAAAAACGGTGGGTCATCCATATAGAGAAGGTGGGTTAGGCATTCAGTGCATTGAGACTTCAAATGCAGCAGCTGGTAATTGACACATATGGAATTTAGTATCTAACAAGCACAATCTATGGGTGCAATGGGTCAGGAAGCATCTCATTAGAAACATGAGTTTTTGGCTGATAGACATACCCGGAGACTGCTCGTGGAGTTGGAGGCATATTTTTCACAGTAGAGGGAAAGTAAGCAGCCTTATTATGCATTCTATAGGGGATGGTGAAGACACCTTTCTATGGAAAGACCCTTGGCACCCGATGGGTATTCTCATGTCAAACTTTCCATCACAGTTGCAGTATGATTCTCTTCTTCACAAGGAGGCCAAAGTCAGCGCTCTAATAAGGAATGGTAGGTGGGATGCGCTAGAACATGATCGCGATTCAATCCTGGAAATATATGATGGCCTTGACTTTATTGAACTAGATCAGTGCTTCAAGGATGAGGTCATATGGATTGGAGGTAATGATGGGGAGTTTACATGCAAATCAGCGTATCATTCAATCAGGCATAGATCGAATGAAGTTCCATGGCCGAGACTGGTGTGGTTCAAGGGTAAGATACCTCGTCATAGTTTTATCACTTGGCTAGCAATGCACAAAGCCTTGAAAACGCAAAACAAGATGAGGAAATGGAAGACGATAGAGGTTTCAAAGTGTAGTCTATGTAGCAATGCACAAGAGAATGAGGACCACTTGTTCTTCAAGTGTTGGTTCTCTAACCTTGTTTGGTCGCAGGTTCTATTTACTTGGGATATAATCGAATACCATTGACATGGGAGCTTGAAGTTGACTAGTGCATACAACACTTCATAGGCGAGTCTCCTGGCACATTAGTTAAGAAACTTGCATTCAATGCAGTTGTCTATCACCTATGGCAGGAGAGAAACAAACACGTATTTCAGGGTAAGCGCAGAGTAGTCCTTCAGCTAATTGATAAGATTATTGAGGATGTGAAGCTTCAGGTTGCAGTCCTTGACCTTACAGTGGAAGACAATGACCAGAATAGACGATTTTGTGAGAAATGGAGATTGGCTGTTCAGTTTGAAACAAAGTTGAGGACCGTACATACGTGGAAAAAGCCTGACTGGGGTTGGTATATGATCAACACTGATGGCTCAATGGACGGACACCGAGGCAGATATGGCGCACTGATAAGAAGCAATAATGGCCTAGTCATAGCTGCAGCTGCTGGATCCTAGGAAGCTAAGTCAGTTATTCTCCATGAACTACAAGGAGTCGAAACAGGAATAAGATTGGCTAAGCAACATAACATCACCAAGGTCGTTTTCTGCATGGATTCAATGAATATGTATCGATACCTTGCTACCGACAAAGTGCCTCCATGGGAAGCTCGTCACATAGTACGCAGTATCAAGATGTTGCTAAAGGAGTTTGAAGATTACAGACTGATGCATGCGGTCAAAGAAACTAACTAAGCAGCAGACAAGCTAGCGAGTCTTTTGCCTAGTGTAGAATACTTAGAGATCACACCTAGTTTCTTTGCCGAAGATCTTAAGAAAATTATTTTTGACGATGCGATAGGTAGACAGCATACACGATTGTAATCATTATCACCTTTTCTGTGGTCTGGGGAGCCTATTTATACCCCGCACTTGCCTTTAAAAAAAAAAAAATTATTTCTGTGAGTAGTGAGAAAACAATCTTATAAAGAATTAATTTTCTATCAGTAAATAGACAACCAAACAACGGAAATTTGCATAACAAGGGAAATTGATTCAATTTCTCAAGAAAAATGACTAACCAAACAGACCCTACGAGAATTGAATTCTCATGAAAATTGGAAAAGTTTCCATGAAATCTGTTTTTGAGAGGAGACCCATACATAAATCTTTTTGTTGTTGTTGTTAAATACACAATGAGACAACGAAAGATCACTTGACATGGGAATTGGATTCCATTTTCCACTGAAAATGGCCAACCAAACAGACCCGTAATTCTTAATGTCATTTGCACAATTCACCAGTTATAAGGGTAAAATGTATGAACTCTTATAACTGATTTTGATTTATTGGTTCACAGATTCTAGGGTCCGACCACCATATTGACTCTTGGAAAAACAAAGTAATAATAACAACAACAAATAAATGAAAAATGATGGTTTACTTTGAAATCGAAATAATGGAAAATTTCAGAGTAATTATTGGAAATTTCCATAACAAACCGCAAACTTAGCTAAATTGATCAACATTTGGCCATTGTCAGTTAGTTTCTTAAGTTTTCCTATCCCCGCAAGTGTCTGGCTACCTTTCATGTATCTCCCATATTTGTAGAAACTATCAGTATAAATACATCGGATATGATCACCAAAAAAATTGTAATCTACTATAGTTTCTATCAATAAAGGAAAGGGAGGGGTGAAACCAAAAAAAAATACAAAAAACAAAAAACAAAATGGTGATGGTGTCAAAGAAGATCGTTACTGCATTCGTGATCTGCATGGTTTTGGTTGCAACAAGCAATGCACGTCCGTTCCAGTGGTCTGACCTTCTAGATTGGTCTTCCGGGCCAGTTAACACGGATGGAGAGGCCTATGCTCCACTAGCTAATGCTCCCACAACCAATGCCCCGGTGGATTACGCCCCAACAGCAAATGCACCGGTGGAAAACTCCCCCACAGCCACTGCCATCCTAGTTTGACTGATTGGTTTGGGGTTTTCGGATTTAGGGTTTAAATGTCTCGACAGACAGAGGAGAATGGTGAAAGCAAATAGATGGATCATCAGAAAAACGGTGGTCTAGAAGAGTCATTAACTTTGTCATCAATGAAATATTCTCCCTTCTTTCCAATTTTGTGTAAAAAAAATAAATGAAAAACATAGTTTACAATAATGCAAAGAAAGATGGTTATTATTTGCACTTGCACTATATCACTGTCAGATTCATATTTGCATTCTATAAAAGTTATGTAGTTTTATGTTTCAACGGACATTTTTAGAAATTTAATAAAAAAAAACAATCTTTTTTATACATAGTACATACTTCATTGTTCACCACAGCTACCTCATTCACTTCAATTTGACCCATCAATCTCAATGTTCATTGCTTAAGTTTCATTCAATGGAGGTTTTAATGATACTGGTATGGAACAGTCCACAGAAAAACCATTTATGTTTTAATCGTTGCCGAAGTCCTATTTCTGATTCTGTTTTTCATTCATGTAGTACTTTCTCCCATTACTTCTCTATGTACTGAGGGATTATAATGAACATGTTTTTCTTGTTCAAAAAGAAATTAGTGTTTGAAATTAGTCACATACCAACTTTACCTATAAAGATATTAACATCAGTATCATGTCAATGCCTTGTCGCCAGTGTTACATAATTTTAGCAAACGTCCGACCTTCAGATAAATTTCTTACTTAGCAGAAAGAATTACCTCATTAACAAGGACTAGGACCGTCCTACTAGCCTGCCCTAACAAAAATTATAGCCCGACCTATCCAGTTAGTTGATGATAACCCCGCCTATCCGCTGTTATTATGGTAAATTGTGTATTGATTATTTCTCGTGAATGCCAACTATTATTTTTAGTGAATGAATTTCATGTCCTGAATTTGGGTAAACGAATAATCCTGCGTGGTTGTAAGGATTTCGTTTTCTCGAAAATCAGGGCATGACAAAAGACTTCATGGAATAGAAAAAGTTTTGCATTTCTAGGTTTAAAGCAGTCTCTTAATTTCAAGTCTAAAAAATTTCCATAGAAATAAATTTCTGAAGTGTGACTCAATCCGGAAGAAGTTGAACAGGATGCAGATAGAAATGTCTAACAAACACGAGATTGAAAAGAAAACGCAGACAGAATAAATCTTCAAATGTTTTATCAGAAACAAAACTTTATACAGAGAAGAAAAAAATTCAGCCCCCCAAATGATCAACTTAATCAATCATACCTCCTACACCTCCATGCTGAAACCGAAAAAAGAGCTCGATCTTGCCAGCATATTACCACACAACCGTTCTCCTCTTTGATCCTATACCCATCACAACCATAACTCTGCAGTAATCTCCTTGCTTGCAATAAACCATAGTAACTTAACGGCACCCTTCCAAAGCCTGCGAAATCTAGCCTCTGGATCCATCTCTCGAGTTTTTCATGTCTCTCTTTTCTATTAATTCCTTCGCAAGCAATAATGTTCTTAATTTCCTCCCCAAACAACATCTTCTCCACCTTGATTCGCTCCATCGATGCCCTTGGTACTGTCGATTCTAAGCAATCAAACAATGCTGCATAGAAATACAGTGCTTCTAAGAGCCTATCCATCAGGTTACCACCGTTATGGTTTGACTCTTGTTCTGCGACCACCATGATTTTTGGCGATAGTCCCCAGAGACCTGCAAGAAAGCTCTCCATTTTCGCTGAAGTGGGTAAAGGTGATGATGAGGCAGAGTCAGGGCTTGAACTGTGCCCATTGATTAAATCTTTCTCAAGCAATTCACCTAACGTGCTCTGGTTCATATGCAGAACTCTATGAAGTTGAGATGAACTTAAGTTTTTAGATGGCGGTGAGGATTTCTTCCTAGCAACTTCATCATCAGAAGCCAAAAGGGAATGTAATTGGAGAAGAGAGCTGATAGCTACGGCTTCCCCAGTCTTATGCAGGCTTTCAACATTGAGGTCTTCTAATTTGCTTACAACAGGATTAAACTGGAAGGGGATATCCAATTTCTCAGCTTCTTCTGTCAACCGAAGAGCAGTTTGTTCCAACACCTCTTTCTGTTCATGAATGCCTGTAATTCTCAAATGGGGTGGACCTTCTGGCCGCGCACTCAAGGCTTGAATGAGAGCTATCCACTGAGCTGGCTCTGCCGAATTCAGATCAATAATGTGTACCATCTTCTCCCCTTCCATTGCTTCTATAATAGCTTGATTCGTGATCACAAAACCAAGTTTTAAGAAAGGGCAGAGCTCAAAAAACAATCTCCGGACCAGTATACCTTCAGTAACAGATGATATCTTTGTTGAATTAAGTGCTTTATGCAGACCCGGCCAAGCTTTAAGAATCCGGTCTGCCAGTGCCTCAGTGAAATAGGCAGCGATACGCTGCATGGTATCACCATCTGGCGAGGCGAGCTGGGAAATTTGATCAAGGCTGATGTTAGCATTCTCTAAACTACCTGCAGCCACATGGTTTGCACAGGAGATAAGAAGATGGATTAGATACAATCCACGCTCCTCCGACTTCATTTCTCGTACCCACGGAGATCCTAAGCCCGGTGAAAGTGACATCAAGGAGAAGAACTGAAGAGGCGACCATCCCTCGTCTTGAACCATTCCTTCCATTAACAACCACACAACTTTATTGCTTTCAACAACCACACAACTTTATTGCTTTCTAGGAAATCCCAGCTGAGAATAATTTAAACAACCTAAGTCAGTATTACCACAAGCAAAAATAACCCAAATGTGCTGAACTTTTTCGACAATTCGACGATGAAGACCGCATGCTTATGAATCAAATTCACAGAACAGATATCTTTAGTGAATGTAAGAACCGAACCAATCGTAAAGATGCCCGAGTTGGAGTATTCAAGCAATTCAACACAAACGCGTTAAAGAACAACAACTATGCATCAAATCAGACAAAAATCTATCATAAACAGAATATAATGAAACGGGTATTAAAGATTCAAACAAAAAACAGAATTTAATCAAGCAAAAGATGAAACTAAACAAATGGGTACCTGGAAACAGAGTGAACAGACCAGAACAGAACAAAACGACAATTGTCTTTTGATCAATCAATGATCATCGGGATCAAGAGCCTGGGTTATGAAATTGATCAAACCCCAGACAAAATTTCACAACAATTTTGTTTTTGTCTTTTCACTGAGAGTATTCACTCAAGAGATCTCTCAGTAGAGAATAGCAGAGAGAGAAAGAGAAATAGAGGAGGTTTTGTGAGGGTTAGAGAGAAACTGCGGTAAGGTATCTTGAAGGGGCGTTGGAGACAAGGAGGGTGGGAGAGGTGGTGTTGTCGTTATTGATTTGGAGTCGTTTGATCGAGCTTTGAAGAATATCGAACTTTGTCTCTGTACACACCCCTCTTTCTCTCGCTATTCTCTATCTGCTCTTTTGAGCAACGATTGTGATATCGGTTTTCAAACGATTTCACTCATTTGATTTTAAGAAAATTTTTGGTGTATAAAACAAAAATGGTAAATTTTTTAAGGATACATGATATGTATAATCGAAATTTTTTTAGTGCACCGGTGTTTAGCTTGGTGCTAGGCAAATTGGACGGTGGGGGTAACACCAGGCTAACCCCCAGTGCGCGGTAGTAGTGCTCATATATAATAGCGACATCTGAGTATGATTTGTCAATAAGGTAATCTAGAAAATTTTGCCCAAGTCACTCACTACTCACCGAGAAATGGTATCGAAATAGGCATCCAATAGCACATAATAGATTAGTAGTCATGTAGCTATCCAGCTCCGCGAAGCAAGAGAGCAAACACTTGGCTTTGTCAATTGTCATGACATGGTTTCTCCTCTCTTTAGGGTTTTGTCTTGACACACAAGATGGATAGGGAATATGAAGATGAGAAATGCTGGCCAAACTTTGCTATTATTCTTCAAACAAATGCTCCTCCAAACATGCCCAAACAAAAAAACAACACTTGCAAGCTCCATTGATCTTTGTTGCTTAGTGGGTGAGTGTGGACATTACAAGGAGAGTTCTCTCAATACTTCCAAATCACCAATTTGTTCTCTTCACCATCAAAGGCATATAGTCCACCCATTTGGTATTAATAACTATTTTAAAATCAGGATAAAGAGACAAGGAAGTTGTACAAAGGTCCAAGAGTAGGAACACATTTAGCTCTGTCAATCAACAGCTCTTACTCTTAGATTAGATTATATGGTGATGGTGATACCATTCCTTCCTCTCTTATCAAACCCTAAGGGGTTTTCAAACTTGGAAGGTTTTTTTTTTTTTTTTTAAATCAAATCTGAACATTTTTGGGTTTTAATGGAATTTTTATGCCATTTTGTCTTCATTTATCCACTTGTATACAGCTACCTTATTCTTCCATCCACTCATGTTCATTCATGACAGATTTAATTGATATTGTTTTTGGTGCGCGCATCTCGAGCGGGGTGGACGGTTCCCACCCCGCCACGTGTCTTTCCTCGCCCATTTCCTCGCCTTTTCCCTCGACATTTAGAATTTCTCATCTATGAATTGGCAGCTGTATATGTACCCTTTTGGTGACATAGGACCCAAGAAGAAATAATGAAGGTTTCATGTGAATTGCAGTAAAGGCGTCGACCATGGACCATTGAATCGTGTAGGAAATTTAGAATGATCCATTACGATAGGGGTGCTACAGTCGACATGAGGAAAATCATTTGGCACCTTCTCTCAGGTTGTGTGACATATAAAAAAATAAAAATTTATGAGAGACTACTAAAATGAGTTGTCCATTATGCACAAAATAAACATTTCCACTCGTGCGCATTACTTTTTCATTCAAAGCTCAATGTAGCATTTGAGATTAGCTAACTACTACTACAGAGGGAAGCAAAATTTTGTTAGATTAGTATTCATTGTGGGGAGATCTTAGAAGATAAATCAACCCGAGCATAATACAATTTGATTAAAAAAATTCTAACCACGAGCAATTAATAAACGATGACAAACGAAATTAAAAATGTTATATATTTGGGTATGCTGTAAATATGTATCTAGATTAATTTTCAATCTGGATCTATATTCGATGCATAGGTAAATCCTCTTTTAATTTGGCATAAATCATAGGTCTGTATTACTAATCCAATTTCAGGATAAATTCAGAACCATTTAATGTCGAATCTTTCTATACAGCCTAAGGAGAGAGCATTGATTAGTGCCTAGGGAGAGTGTCTAGTACGTGAGTGACAATTCTACTCTTTTTTTTTTTTTTACGGTCAAACATGAAGATGTTTATTAATGAAAGAAAGAGAAATAAATTACAACGAGAAACATCCCTATATCAAGGAATGCCAAGACACTATAAAAGTGTCAAAACCCAAATCCCTAAAAAATTACATGCCGAACCCATCCTCCACAACAATTCTCTAATCTCGATAAAGATAGAGTGTTCCGATCTGTGTAGTCCTTCAAAAACCCTTTTATTTCTTTCTTTCCACACACACCACATGAGAACGTGAGGGACCCTACGCCATAACCACTCCCCCCGTCGGGAAGGATTAGTTTTAGACCACCAACTTAGCCAATCTAAAATGGAGCCTTCAAACATCAGACTCAAACCGAATTCCACCAGAAAACTGCTCCAAATGGATTTTGAGAAACTGCAATGAAGCATCAAATGGTCCAGTGACAATTCTACTCTCTCTCCATCTTCTCCAAATTTATGGAGAAAATGATAGAGTTGACACTCACGTGTTGAACACCCTCCCCAAACACTAACTAGGCACAAGAACCAGATTGAGTAGATTTTTTTCTTTTATGCCCTATTCAATTTGGTCTCTTTCTCACGTTTTTATCAGCTCAAAAATTTGGCAGCAAAGTACCTAACTCATCAACTCTATATCTGTTTACCTAATCAAATTGTTTGTGAGGGGTTGGTTGCTTTTCTATTCTGATTTTGTTATGCATTAAAGAGAAAGTTGAGTGGTTTTTGGATGCATGTTCAGTGTTATTTCTGTGATTTAGTGAGAACGCCAACACAAAGGTTGTGAAGTTTTAACTTTAGGGTTGTTGTTAGCATCTGTCTTTGGTCACATGTATCGATTCAAACAATGCTTTGAGGGAGATGTTTACAAGGACAAACCATTTGTAGCTTTCTGTGTTTTGAACTTTCATTCCAAGTTTTGCAACTCGAAATACTACCTTATTATCTTAGCTATATAATTCAACTTATTGGTAGATACCACAAGCAAACAACATTACACAAAAAGATAGGGAAAGGAGGCAAGTTGTTGTGTGGACTGGAAAGCTTTTCCAACTTTTTGGTAAATTTCAATTTCTAGTCAAGTTCCGATAAGAAAGAGTCCATATAGTCCACATCCAGGATTGTACATTAGCATATGTGTATCAGGAGATAAAAAGTGCTTAAAAATAAGTGGTGCTTGTTAATGTATATGAATACCCTTACCTAAAGAACAAATCAAGTGTTTGGAAATAAGCACATCTTTATTGATTGATTCTTTGAAATCAAGTGTTTAGACACAAGGTTCGGGAATCCTCAAAAGCCCAGCTTGCCTTCCAAAAAAGAATTAATTTTTTTTTAATTAAATCTCAACACTTAATCAATCCATTCATCTAATGTACTGCAAATGTCAAAGGTATCCCTAAAAAAACTCATCTCGACACTACACTAAATTGATATTTTTGTAATAGCTCCCACAGCTGTAATAATCTACCAAACAATTTTATACATTTTTCACAAACAAAGTGATACAATAATTGTATCACCATGAGAGTATGGTGCTATAAGAGACACTATTCATGGTGATCCAATTTATTGTATAATTTTTTGATTGAATTTAATTTTGACTTGAAATTGTTTGGTAGACTGTTACCATTGAAAACTGATATTATTTTGGAAAATGTCAATTTGGTGTTGTGCCACCAATGATGGTGACGTCTATTTTTGTTATGATCAAAACTTTCAGTTCTAATTTCTGGTTAAGGGGGTATTTGCTTTTGTTTCTAATAGGACCAAAAGATCTTAGCTAAGCACTAAAGGGGGTGATTTGGATACCGCGATGTGAAACTACTCACCATCACAGAACTGAACGAAGCGAAAAACCTTATCTATCTACCTGAGATTGAATATGTCTTAATGATGACAAATGAATATAACAAGGGAAACGAAGTTCCTGATGAAATACAACTAGAAATTAAAGAACGTGGCGTGGAAGACTTTAAGAAAGACTACATGTGTTAAAAAAAAGTATGTGAAGAGCACAAGAACCGCACAGACAATAGGTTGAGACAAGAAAGTTGTCAAGATTCTGAAGAAGAACATGAGCCAGACCCCTCTAGTGATGATGTGATTATAGAATTGGCTGCAATCGCCTACACCAAATACTTTAGTCCTTGCCCCTGAAAATCCAAAAGAACTAAGAAAACAAACAAAATGTACAAAGATTGACTTTGTACACTATTTAGGCTTGTAATGGTGAATTATCTCTCCTGTGAGAGATTGTTTATGTATTTGCTTTTGTTTTATTAATATAAATGTTAAGAGGTCCTTAAAACCCTGATTGCTTTTCAAAAAAAAAAAAACCAACTATCACAATAACTTCAACTATAGTCTATAGAAATTCTCTTGAGAGCAAATGGTTAAAAGTAATTTCGGATGTTTATAGAATTCTGAAATGAATCAATTACCTAAAACTCTCTTAAGTCAGTATTAAGAGAAGTATCATAGGTTCAAAGAATTCAATAAAACATACCAATATTACCCAAGGAAAGTGTAGCATCAAGGGGATACAAGTTTATGAGGATCCATATCGAAGTGAATACCATCCGTCATCTTCGAGATGCACATCTCTAGGATGATGGACGATATTGGGCTAGACCTGGCTCTCTAGCAAAATTCAGCTATCAAACATTTCATCTACTGATAAGCATGAACATGACTGCGCCACTAACATTGCAACATTGCTATTGATGTCCGATGCAGTAAACAAATCTCTGAAAAACCCAAACTCTGGATACTCGCTCCATGCTGTGAGTCCATAAATTAGTTTTGAGTAAGTATCATGCGGTTACCCACAAGATTAAGGTCGTGATCAAGGATTGTGATTTCGTTTTTCGAGTTAATTTCGGTCTCCTGATTTTAAGAAATATTTCAAAAAATATTTCGATGTGTAAAGAAAAAACGTAAAAATTTCAAGGGTACAGGAGATATATATAATCAATTTCAAGGATATAATAAATATGTGAAAAAAATAATATGCAAGTAAATAAATATATTAAACACATTAAATGAAGCCAAAATACCTATAATTAGAAAATCAATGAATAGTTTCAAAAATCAATATATAAGTAGAAGAAGTGATAATTTGAAAATTATGGGTGATTTAAAACATCAATAAATAATTAAAATAAATGATAATTGGAAAAAGAAAAAAGTCTAATTTTACGAAAAAAAAAACCTAGAAAATTTTCAAAAAAAATCCTCGAAAAATGTACTTTTTAGTATCTGGTTTTCGTGTTTTTACGAAAAAACCCCTCAAAAATTTCTTTCGCCATTTTTCTTTTTGTAATTTTAAAAAAATAAAAATTTCTTTCTAAAAACGCTATTACACCACAAATTTAGTCAAGGATTTTAAAAAAATAAAAATTTCGCTATTACGAAAAATGTGATTTTCTGAAAGTTATTGAAGATTTCAACTCTAGAAATTTTCTGGATTGGCGGTTGAACACCACTATCATCTCGCTTATTCCTAAATGTGCGGGAATGCGGACAGTCAAGGATTTCACACCTATCAGTATTTTGAATGGGGCCTATAAGATCATCGCCAAGGTGTTGGTAATAGATTGAAAAAAGTTATTCATTTAGTCATTCTCCTTTTCAAAGTGTAGTAGTCAGTGAAAGACAGGTGGTTGATATCTCTTTGGTTGCCAATGAAATTATTGATTCCAGGAAAAACAAGGTGTTCCAGGGCTCGTTATCAAATTAGATTTTTCTAAAGCCTTTGACAATGTCTCTTGGAGACACATGGATTTGGTAATGGCTCGCATGGGGTTTGACTCCAAATGGATTCATTAGCTTCACACTTGCAGATCTACAACTAATTTCTATCTGAAGGTTAATGGTCAGCAGCACGGGTTTTTCAATAGCTTTTAAGGCTTGCGTCAAGGCGATCCTATGTCTCCTCTTCTCTTTACTGTAGTAGCAGAAGGTCTAACCCAAATGATTCTTAAAGCGGTTGATGTTGTCCTAGTGAAAGGGTTTTCTATCGTAGAAGGTAGTCCTCCTGTTTCTATTCTTTAGTATGCGGATGATACTATCCTCTTTTGTGATGCCTCTACTACTCAGGTTCTTGCTCTTAAAAGAATTATGCTTTGGTTTGAAGTTATTTCAGGTCTGAAAATCAGCTTCCACAAATCAGTGGTGTTGTCTATTGGAGAAGTCCCTCATCTGTAGTAGTTGGTGGGATTATTTGGTTGTTCAGCGGGTCAACTTCCAGTTAAGTAGTTGGGCATGCCTTTGGGTGCTAATTTTACAAGTAAAGCTGTGTGGGATGAGACGATCGAAAGGATGAAATCGAAACTAGCGTCTTGAAAACACAAATTTCTCTTTAAAGCAGGCAGATTAGCTATTGTCACTACAAGAAAAGTCCTCATTTATAGCATATGTTTATAGTGTTTTTGCCCAGAATGTTGTAGCTACACCACAAGTCCTCTTTGATGACATTTCATAATAACATTTCTTTCTAAAAACGCTATTACAACTTTGGCGGGATTTTAAAATGCCCAAATGTTTGATAGTACGTGATTGTCCCTCGCTTCTTGAAACCTAAATCTCCTCTGCTACTTGCCTTTTTCCCTTCTCCTCTGCTACTCCGCTACTCGCGTTCCTTCTCCTCTGCTACTTGCCTCTCTCCCTCTTCTCTGCTACCTGCGTTTTCCTCTGCTACTCGCCACCTCTCCCTCTGCTGCCCGCCTCTCTCTCACTCTGCCTGCGATTGTTGTCAACTCCCATATCTAATTCGTCTTTCTGCTCGCCCCACTCTCGTTCTCTCTACTGGATTTGATTCCTATGGTTGAGGTTTCCTTCGATTTTTATGGTTTCGATTCCTTGGGGTATTTACATTGATTTTGGAGTTTCTTTCATTTTTTTGTGTGATGATTTTCTTTTCTTTCTCTAGGTTTGAATACATGGAACATGATTTGGCTGGACTCGTTGAAAGCCCAAGTATTAAGTTTACAGTGCCTCAGGTGAGGTTAGGAGGATGTCGTTTGACTGATTAGTTTTATGGGGTATTGTTAAGCTATGACTTATTTCTTTTCTTTTCTTATTATGCATTTGATTTGGGCAGGTAAAATGTTATATGCATCAATTATTGTCTGGGCTTGAACACTGCCACAATTGTAGTGTATTGCATCATGATATCAAGGTCGAATCTCCTTCTTGACAATGGAGGAATACTTAAAATTGCTGATTTTGGATTAGCAACATTCTTTGATCCTAACCACAAGCATTCCATGACTAGTCGGGTGGTTACTCTTTGGTATCGAGCCCCAGAGCTTCTTTTAAGGGCTACTGACTATGCTGTCGGTGTTGACCTATGGAGTGCAGGATGCATTCTTACTGAGTTATTGGCAAGAAAACCTATCATGCCTGGACGTACAGAGGTAACTCCCAGCTATTTCTAAATCGTTCACTGATAAAAATAAAAATAAAATCTTTGTTTCATTTTTGTCACTCTTATATTTGATACTATATATTTTGGCTCTAATTATCTTTAAATGTCTAAATCAAGATATTATTAGTTATTATAGGTCCCCAAGAATCATAAAACGCTACTAATGTTTGAGTATGATGAGTAAAAGCTTTATCATATTCCTCAACTTCTTTCGTGACTGGTTAGTGGATGAATCAATTCCATTATTCTCAAATTAAGAAAAGGGAACAGCTCAAAGTTCTTTTGGATTGTCATAGAAGAATATGTTGTGGTTTTAGTATGTTCTATAAAGAACTGTAATGAATGATACAACTTGGACACTTAGTTCTCATGTTTCGATGAGATTATGGTTCCTCTGTGATGCTTAGGTGAATATCCTATATCGAATAATGCTAATCGTTTAGCAAGTGTAAGTGGTAATTGTTATAGATGGTGATCCAACCTTAATTGGAATATGATCAATAGTTATTTATGTGTTGTCTTAATTCAGTCATTCACAGTTCATATACTGTTTGCAATTCCAATTTTTCTCAACTTTGCCGGTCCCCAATTTCAAAATTTGTGGTATAGTGAAAGAGTTCCTGTTTAAATATTCGACATGATTGACTCTACTATCAGTTAACTCTATGATGCAATGAAATATAGACCTTTGCTACCTATTAAATTGTTGGTGATTGTTTCCCATTCATTCAGATGGAGCAACTACACAAAATTTTCAAGCTATGCGGTTCCCCTACCGAGGAATACTGGAAAAAGTCAAAACTACCACATGCAACCATATTTAAGCCCCAACAACCATACAAGCAGTGCCTAGAAGAGACATTTAAAGATTTTCCACCATCCTTTCTGCCACTGATCGAAACTCTCCTTGCAATTGACCCTGCTGAACGTAGAACTGCCACAACTGCATTGTGGAATGAAGTAAGATTTCATTTCTTATCCATTTATCAACCCTCTTTGATAAATATTGTGTGTAAAATATGAACAATATGTACTAAATGTTAGACACATATTGTGCATATAATATATCACATTGGAGTATGCTTGGATGCGTCGTGTTCGGGTTACATACGTCTATTTTTTTTCTTTGGGTACAATTTCTATAACATTCATTCAATGCCTCTTGCCCCCATTCTTAAAACATCACCTCTTTTAGCCACTAGGTAGGAAAACAAGCTTCTATTAAGAGACATAAAAATGCATATGTCTATTTTTTTCTTTAGGTACAATTTCTATAATTCATTCAACGCCTCTTGCCATCTTAAAACAACATCTCTTTTAACCACTAGGTAGGAAAACAAGCTTCTGTTATGAGAAATAAAAATGGGACTATATAAGTATGTAGCGATTAGAGCCAACAAGTAAAAGTTTTTGGTGTTGGTGACTACATAAAATAAGTTTACGTGTGTATGTTTGGGTGGACAATCATATTGTAAACTAGATGGGTGTAGGCTTTTGTGAGGTTTGAACTTTGTGAGGTCTTGCCTCACTATAGTTGTTTTCTCTTATGAATAAAGATTTTCAGATTTGCAGTAGGATTATCTTAGTGAAGTTTTGAACTCCTTATGTTTTTGCCTTTATAATATGTAGGACTAAGACTAACTTAAGTTTCTCTTATTCTCAATTCATGCATCCAGACCTTACCTGCATAAACCAAAGAGTAGTAGTGTTTTTATGGAATTGAACTATTTAAAAATTGCATTTGACAAAAAATCAGATCTCATCAATGAATGTCTCTCAGGATTCAACTTTTGCCTCATGTCCTAATTTATATCTATCGTGAATGCCAAGGCTTCCTTTACCGTTCTGTTTTGTGGGGAAAGGGTATCTGCTTTTGAAGGCCATTTAGCAATATATCAAGTTAAATACATTATTCAAAACAATTTCTATTGAATGTATTCGGTTATCACAAAGAATTTGGCTACTGCTTGGTGATTCTGATAGCTTGGCACATATTGAGGCCAAATGGTCTAAAAGGATCCACTTCCAAAGCAGTACTATATAACTTTCAAATATCCTATGCAATACCATAACCATTTATAATTCTGTTATGCAGTTCTTCACAACCAAACCTTATGCATGCGAGCCATCGAGCCTCCCGCAGTATCCTCCAAGCAAGGAGATGGATGCCAAACTACAAGATGAAGAAGCCAGAATGTCAGTTGAATGCAACATCAATTTTCCTTTGCTCCTTTTGTATGTCATTTTTACTAAAAGCATAAGATAGACACAATTAAGCTAGGGAAGACCTAAGAACTTATATTTAGCGGTGGAGCATCGAAAAACTCAAATGCTATCCCGGGGTTACTATTCTCTTGGTTGTTTTAAGGTTTTATGAAAACATTTTTTGCACTAGACTCCTTTTAATGAAAAGTTTTGTGTTAATCTTGTTGATTTTATGATTTGACTTGATAATTAATTGTTGTTTAGGTTGCGAGCGGCTGGTGGAAAAGGCAATGTTGCTGGTGTAAAGAAAACTCGAGCTCGTGATCGATCTGCAAGGCCAAATCATGTTCCAAACGCTAACGCAAAGCTTCAAGCTAATCTAGATGTATGTCATTTGTCTCATTTAACTGCCCATTTTCATTTGTTTACTGTTAATATGACATAAAACAGCTAAAAATCTCATCCTTTATTATTTCTTCATTTTTTTTTTATTTCTTTCATTTTTTCAATTTCTAATTTCTTTCATTTTCTTTTTTCAAAAGACTAATTTGAGGAAAATAACTGGCAAACAATTAGTGCCAGTCTCTTAAAATATTCTTGATTAATCAGATTTCTAGAATGAAATACAGGATCTGGATCTAATTTTTCAACTTATAATTATGTTCCTAATGGTTGTTTTCCATGAAATACTTGTACTATAGTTTCATTCATCTTGTTGACTATCTAATCATTGTATGTTTGGTCTACATTGCAAATTGCACTTGAATCTATTTGGTAAAGAGGATTCTTGATACTTTGGATAGCATGTCATTATAATGTCATTGCAAGCGGTAACCAATACAAAATTTCTTTGTCCTTGAAATGAGCATGCCATCTTCGTTTCTCTCTTTATCTTTTACTGATGAGGAAACTGCTGAGTGATTTGATAGGTAGTATCTATCCATTAAGCATCTTGTGTTTCTCCTTTATTGTCTACTTTTATGTGTAGTTATCCAAATAAATTTTTTTTACTGGTAATTAAAGTCGAAGTCAAGCATAAAAATAAGTTATGTAGATGTTGATTTCATAAGTTGGTCCTGATTTCTTTAAATATGAATAAGGAACAAAATTTGGTTTTCATATATTCTGTTTTTTCTCCCTAGACTTGTTTATTATGGTCCCTAAATTGAGTTTCAATCTATGTATTGAAGCATGTCAAATATTTTGTTTTCAAATGCCCTGAGAGGAAAGGTGTTGCAAATTTCTTGCAGGAAGTAAGCATCACAAACTGATCTAATGGTCTTACTTGATTTTTTTTTGTATCAGGTGACGTCGAGAAAAGACCAGCAGCAGTACTAGGCTAATAGAGACGAACCATATGCCTATGTTTCTGTCCAGGAGTTTGTAGATGCATTTCAATCCTTCCATGTTGGTCGCAAGCTAGCAAGCGAATTGAGCACCCCATATGACAGAAAAAAGAGCCACCCCGCAGCTTTAACAACTTCAAAGTATGGAATTAGCAAGAAAAAGTTATTGAAAATCTGATTTTCAAGAGAATGGTTGCTAATGAAGAGGAATTATTTCGTCTACGTCTTCAAAGTGATGCAAGTGAGTAAAATATGAATATGCAGAGATCATTTTTATCAGCCGGCTTTTTTTGGAATTGGTTCGTCTTTTTTAAGCGGTAATTAGTCCTAACATACTCTGTCCTGTTTTTAGCTAATATTTATAGCATGCATTGCATTGTCACTCTTTTTCCGAACCGAGATGAAACGTAACAGCGTACAAGATGGAAATGTCTTTATGGGTGCTATGTTTTTGCGATTGTCACTATTTTGTTCAATGGATTTGCCGAACTCTTCATGACCATTGCAAAGCTTCCGGTATTCTACAAGCAAAGGGACCTCCTCTTTTATCCTTCATGTGCATATGCTCTGCCTTCATGGATACTCAGGATTCCCATCTCCTTTAGCAATGTTTTCATCTGGGTTGGCATGACTTACTATGTCATTGGTTTCGATCCCAACATTCAAAGGTGAGACTAATTTAAGTAGGATTGATTGAAATAGCACTCAGTGAATCTGCATTATGAAACCTTGCTACACTACTATTATCAAATTAAGGACTTCTTTAATTTGTTTCTAGTCCATTGGTCTTTCAGCTGATCGACAGAAGAAAGGTAACTCGGATGAACCTGCTGTCGAACATGAGTAGCAGGAGACAAATGATGCATACCCTGTAAATGATGTCCCTCCGAATCCTGTAGTTGTGCATGAGCAGCAAGGAACAAGTGTTGTGCCCCTTGTAAATGACGTCTCTCCTTATCCCGATAAGCTTTCTAATTTTCAACCTATGAGTGCAAGACCACCTGTATGGCATCTTAACTTCTGTAACTATCGATGATCATGAAACAAAATGATGATTATTTACATGGTTCTTGTTTAATCATGTAGGAGTCTTTTGATCGTATACCCAAGGTTGCTTTGCTTGATCAATTAAAGGACGAGAACTTGAGGTATTGGTTTCATTTTTGTTTGTGACACTCTTAATAACTTGTTAATTCAATTTGCAATTGGCCCTCCATTCTCATAGGACATCATCCCTAAAGGCCTAAACATGTATTTTTCAAATCTGCATGAGGGTGTTTTACACATGTATTCTCTAAAGACATCCCTTGTTAATGGGTGCTCACTTTCTACCAGTCTTTTAGATTCATGTAACCACATCTAACATGCTTTCTTGGAGTTAACATACATTGCTTTTATATTATGACAAGTTGTTGGCATGTTGCAGATCAATTGAGCTGTAGAGACGCTAAGGGGATTGTTTGCTCATTGGTTGGTCAAGAGAAGACAAAGATATGGATCACAGACTGCGGTAAATGGTGACATTCTATCAGGGATTAGTCATCATTCGCGTGCAAGAATGGTGAAATTCTATCACTATAGACTGTTTGGTGGCCACGTTGGCTGCTGCGTAAAGGCGTAGTGCTGAATTTGTCGTTGAGCGATGATTGGTATGGTGTCTTGGGCAGAGTTTGTACAGGCTTTTGGGTCAATGTTTGGTTGTTTACCATGCTTCAACTGAAATAAATGTAGTCTGAGCTTACTTATTTGATAGATTTTGTGACTCGATGTAATACATTATCTTATTAATTACATTACTTTGCCTCCGTTCATTGAAATGTTTAAGTGTTTGGCACATTTTGGTTTTTATTTTCTAGAAATAAAACTTATAAGATGTTATAAAAAGTCATTTGATAGCACTTAATGAGTGCTATAGAAAAAAGGGGTCTTGAAACGCTATAGAAATTAATACAATAGCATTTGTTAAATGCTACGTGAGAGAAGGCAATAGCGTTTCAAAAACGCTATGGGTAACTATACAATAGCATTTCAAAAACGCTATAAATATTGTTACTATAGCATTTCAGAAACGCTATAAATAGTCAACTTACAATAGTGTTTTAAAAAAGTTATCATAAACTTACTATAGCATTTCAGAAACGTTATAAATATTGTTACTATAGCGTTTCAGAAATGCTATAAATAGTCAATTTACAATGACTTACTATAGCGTTTCAGAAACGCTATAAATACTGTTACTATAGTGTTTCTGAAACGCTATAAATAGTCAACTTACATAGCATTTTTAAAACACTATAATAGACCCTGTATCTATTATAGCTCCGGCAGACACAACGTTTTCTAAAACGCTATGGTATCCTACCATAGCGTTTTTGAAACGCTATTAATGAGCATTTTTCTTGTAGTGTTTCTAATCCACATTAGCCTCTATCCCTGTGTTCATTCTATTTTTTTTATCAAGGTTCCATCTTTTCGCAACCAAGATGGAACATATCATGCACGACTTTATTTGGGGTTCTACTCAAAATTCTAGAAATATGCATTTAGTGGGCTGGGAGAAAATTTTTTGTCCCAAATCTCGAGGTAGTTTGGGCATTCACCAAGTGCTCACATTCAATTTTATATTAGTTTTCAAGTGGCTTTGGCGATTTACAGAAGAAGATGACAATTTATGGAGATCTCTCATCATTGATAAATATGGGCTCAATAGATGAGATTGGGATAAGAGAACTAAGTACACTCCCTATGGATGCTCTTTGTAGAAGTCCATCTCTCGGTGCGCAAGTGTTTTCCACCCCCACACCTCTTTTCAATGTGGCAATGGTGATCTCATTTCTTTCTGGCTTTATTCTTGGTGTAGTAACCAACCTCTAAAGGATCTATTTTCAATGTTGTTTATCATTAACAACAAACAACATGGGAGTGTGAGCAATTTTTGGTTACATGGAAATTCTTAGGATCTTTTATTTCGAAGACCCCTAAATACTGGGGAGCTAGAAGAGGTCACCAATTTAATGTCTCTGTTGGATAGGCAAAAGCTCTCAGAGGGATCTGATAGTTTGGTGTGGAATGGTAAAGGTGTGGGCTTCTTGGTGAAATTTTTTTTTGATATGTTGGCTTCCTCTCATTACGAGACTCATTCCAACCCCTTCATTTCCTCTCACAAGAATCTGGTTTGGGTGAAAAATATTTTTTCTTGGATAAATTTCTTTAGTTAGTCACTGTTGCATGAGAGAATCAAAGATAAGTTAAGGAAAAAAGGAATCCACACAGGAAGTCTTTGTGTGTTTTGTAATGAGATGGATGAGACGATGGATCATTTGATGCTTTACTGCAGATTCTCCAAGTCCATTTGGAGCAATTTCTTGTTAGAATTTGGTTTGAGTTTGATGTTTCAAGGTTCCATTTTAGACTAGCTAAGTTGGTGGTCCCAAGCTAATCCTTCCCGGCGGGCAGAGTGGTTATGGCATAGGGTTCCTCACGTACTGATGTGGTGTGTGTGGAAAGAGAGAAATATGAGGATTTTTGAAGGGCTCAACAGATCAGAGAACTCTATCTGAATCGAGATTAGGGAATTGTTGTAGATGATGGGTTCAGATTGTAATTTGTTTAGGGATTTGGTTTTTGACACCTTCATGGTGTCTTGGCATTCCTTGATATAGGAAAGATTCCCTTTGTAATTTGTTTACTTTCCTATCTTCAATAAACATCTTCGTGTTTGGCCAAAAAATAAGTTTCTTTGCAATGGTTATTGAAGAAAATCTCAAATTTTGCATGGGATCTCCCCTGATAGATCACATGCTAAGCTATCCACCACTACACATGTAGTGAGTTTTGTTTCTTTTCTTTATTTTTCTTTGGGATAAAATGAGTTTTATTTCAACAAATATTTGGTTATGTATTTTGCCACTATATATATATATAACTAAAAAAAATTCTTATACCAAGATATGTCTAGGCCTGAGGGGCTGAATCGAAAAGACGACCTAGGATTGGATAACTAACAACAAAATCATATATGTTCTCCCTGTTGTGCTCCAAGGGGCTTTGCAACTGTCACCCCTGAGCACAACAAATCACTACTCAATGTGGAATTAATTTGTTCAATTTTCGCCAACATTCTAACAATCTCCACTTTGGTCAGACTTGAGCCTATCTTCTCGTCAAGGTGGAGATTGTTAGAATGTTGCTGAGAAATGAATAGTTGAATGGCATCTTCGGGTGGATGGTGTTTGGAAGCGCGTTTGGAGGGGTGATGTCCTTCGCTTTGGTAATTTGCATGACATCATGTGTATGGCGCTTGGGAGCGTGTTTGGAGGGGTAATGTCTCTCAAGTTGTCTATGGCGCTTATGAGCTCATTTGGAGGGTGATGTTCTCAATTTGGATGATCAGTATTGAACTGATTATGTTCGATGGAAATCAATTGTTTGATTCTGTTCGTGAAGATTAGCATGTCGGCAACATAGAAGACAAAAAAGCTGGTCGGCGGTCGATATCATTGGCAACTTGGTGTTGATTAGCTGAAAATTGCAGATAACAAGCTGGATTGTGAAGATTTGTGGCTGGAATTCAATGGATTTGGTGGTGAAATTAGTTGGCAGAAAGGAGAAGAGATAAGAAGGTGGTGGAAGGATTTCCACTGCCCTCCACCACCGTCTCTTGAGGCAATAAAAAAGATGGGGTTTCCCCCATTTGAGAATCCATCCTTCAATTGAATCTACGTGAGTTTTTTCTTTCTTGTTAGGGTTTATCCCCTTTGTGGGTATGTGAGAGAAGAAAGAAAGGGAGGTGAGATGAGAGAGAAAGTTGTTTTGTTTTTGTGTGTGATATACACACCTTGCGTATTTGTGTGGTGTCGTTTAAACACGTGTATGTGTAACGTCTTTGACATTGTGTAATTCTCTCCAATTGTATTTTTTCGATTTCACTAGTAAAATTATTCTCTTTGCCCGTGGATGTAGGCAAATTTTCGAACCACGTAAATTGGTTGTCTCCTATATTGATTGTATTTGGTTGTTAACTTTGCATTTCGACATTTGTAACACTTTCACGGGTAACATAACACTCCCCACTACCCTTTCTTCCTGATTTGATCTCTCTCTTTCATTTTCATCATATTCATATTATATGTGTATCTGTGTGTATAGGAGCTTACCAAGATCTGTGCTAAGTCTGAGGAGACACCATAATATGCCCTGAAGCAAAGAATCCAGAGCAACTTGCAACTAGGAAGTTTTCAAAATATGTTCTATTGGATCCTATACACACAGATACACGTAAATTGGTTGTCTCCTATATTGGTTGTATTTGGTTGTTAACTTTGCATTTCGGCATTTGTAACACTTTCGCGGGTAACACTCCCCACTACCCTTTCTTCCTGATTTGATCTCTCTCTTTCATTTTCATCATATTCATATTATATGTGTATCTGTGTGTATAGGAGCTTACCAAGATCTGAGGAGACACCATAATATGCCCTGAAGCAAAGAATCCAGAGCAACTTGCAACTAGGAAGTTTTCAAAATATGTTCTATTGGATCCTAGGAAAATAAAAAGCTTTTAGTCCTATTGTTCTTATCAATACAACAAATACTGGCTTCCATCTTCAAGATTAGCAATATGATAAGAAACATAAATCAGAATGCATGTACAGACTTTGTATGTGTCTACGATAATGTCTAAAGTTTGAATCAAATAATAGATGCGAAAACATGTCTGGATATATACATAGGAGGGTGCTAGAGAGATCGCGGCATAATGAAAGAGAGGGAATGGCGATTTCGAAAGCACCACGTAATAATGGCTGGGCCGGTCTCATTCAAACACAAATAAGGTAATTTTGTAAACCAAGTGATAGGCCAAACAAGATCCCAAGTCCCAACCATTGTGAGCTTCATCTTCAATAACAAAATAAACTTATTTCATGTACATTTTCTTCCAAAAAAAAAATAGTTTATTAAGACTCGTAAAAAATAATCAATGTGCTTAGATGTTTAATCAAGTAGTGAAATAGTTATTTTACAACAATTTTAGGGTCAAAATCTAATGAAAATTCATTTGTATTATGAAATTCATGAAAGGACTACATACATCTAAGGCTAATGGGAACATCTATCATTGTGTCGAGAGTTTTGATTATGGGAATCAAATTCTTTATGAGGGCAAGGAGTTTGTAAAGGAGAGTAGAATTTCCATAGTTGATCAAAACTCTAAAATCGGTGATAGATGGTCATCCACATTTAATCAAGTTAGCCTTAGAAATATGTTGTCCCCTATGAATTTTATGGAATTAAACTCCATACAACCAAACATAATCTAAAGTTCAAGTCATCGAACTCATCTCGGTATCAATGTCAAATAGACATGATAATTAATGACCTAGATCCATCTAGTTTTGTCGTTACAGTTGTACATGTTGATTGTCATAAATTCCTTTTGGTAGGCAAAGTTGAATCTATGAGTATGTTTAGAGAGTCAGGTTAGGCCTGCGCCAGGGAGCCTCAATACCATCCTTCACCCTAGAGATCCTCATAATCCACCAATCGAATACAAACACACACAGAGCCACCCTGGCGCTGATATGACGCTAGGGCCCTGACTCTCTAGAATTTTTGTGAATCTAGTTTGTTACTACCTTAATTAGATCAACTTTTAATCGAGCCTTTCAATGTTACGTGTGACCAATCATACAACTCCATTGTGAGTGTGTGTTGTGCGGGAGTCATTAATTCAATTTCTCTTTCATATATATGTCTTACTTCATTTTTCATGCAACTAAACACACTCAAATTTAGGGAATACACGATAGGGCTAGAAAAAATGTAGCTTTGTTTTGTTACGTTTTTTGTTTGGTTCAATTTGCAACACTATGAAAAAGGAGTGTTTAGTCAAGTTTTAGATTTCTAAGTAAAAATGACTATGAAAATGAATATACATAGTAAGTAGGCCAAGAATAAGATGCTTTTTTCATGCTTTTAAATTATACCATTTTTAAAATTAATAGATCATATAAAATAATTGTTCAGTTTGATTTAGGTTGATTTTAGCATAGTTTTTGTTTGTCTCTTCGATTAAATTTCATATTAATTCAATTCATTGCACCTTTGATTCAATTCAACTTCATTTCCTATCCAAACCCACTGATTTGGTTATATTTGCAACTTCAAATTAAAACCGAAGCGAACCATAAACATCCCTAATACACAGCACACCAAATACAATTAATCATCAGTATATTTCTATGGCATGAAATAAGTTTTTTTTGCCCTCATCAACTTATGCCTAATCGAGTATCGTGCTAATGTTAAAAATTAATTGAGTCTAACTCCCACACTAATGTTGACTACCATAGTCAACAACAATCAAGTATATTGACTTTTCATGACCGTTCCAATATCAATAAAATTCAGAAATACTCTTTACTTCTACTATATATGCAAAACATATGTTGGGTCTAAAATAACAATAAAATCAATCAACAATTGAAGATCTCTTGACAAATCATGAGGATATCCAACAACTTACCTTCATCCTCGTCAAACCAATCCTAAATTTGTACCTCCGATAACATATTTGTATTACCCACTTCAACACACCTCTAAGTACAAGAAAAATATTTCAAATTTAGAAGGGATGGGTTTGGATATTCAGTGCACTCATCACTCCCACTTAAAACCACCCGTTACCGTAACAATGAAGTCTTGTTCCCTATACAAATTTTCATTTTGCAAGCTTGAGAGCTAAACTAAGACCTCCATTGCTAAAGATGAGACCTTCTTCTTTCCTTCAAATATGTGCCTCCTTTTACAGGATTTTTGTTACCTTTGCCATTGAAGAAACCTAGCTTTACATTCAATTAGTTCCTTCTCCCTTGTAGGTTTCCAATTTGTCACAAATGTTTCTAGATATCCTTGGATTTGTCAAAAGGTTGCAGCTTTACCATAAATAATAATGGGTTTGAGCTCAATAATGAATGACTTTCTTGTTTTGATGCAATTTTGTGACTTGAATTTTTCTTAAAGGTCATTATTTGAGTTGAAGTTAAGTATATGTTTAGTGGGGTCAATTTAAAAGACTTTGTTTTTGTTAATTTGGTGATTTCATGCATAATTGAAGCTAGTCTATGAGGTTAGTAATCAAATTCTAATTCATGTAATTGATTTTAGGTGATGTAGGGGATTTTTTTTTATATATTGTAAAGTTTGGACCAAGTCACAAGTTTGGGTGTTGGTGGAATTACAGGTTTTAGGTTGCTTTGATTACAGAGCGAAGGAGATGATAGTAAGTTGTTAGATGTTCTCATGATGTGTGAAGCAATATTTGGATCTTAGATGAACTTTGTTGTTATTTTAGACCCATCACGTGCCTTATATGTGCAGTATAGCCCACGCCACCACTTGCTTCTTGACAACACCACATTTTTTAAATGTTTCCTTCTCCACATAACAACAACAATAGTAACAGCAACATCGCTTTTGTTGCCACCGTCACTTCTCTTTCGCCCTACCACACTGTTGTCGCCACTCTACTCGCTTGCCCCACTTTTTCCCTTCTCTCTCTTTTATTTTCATCAACAACAGGTTGCAAATAGCAGCAGCTCCTCCCCACCATCACTGCTGCTGACCGCCGACCATTGTTGCTACTCTTATTGGTTGTTGTTGAGAAGAAAAGAGAAAGTTGCAGCAACCTAATGTTGAGAAGAAAGTGAGGAAAATAAAAAAGGATGGGGTGGAGCGGCAGCAGTAATGACAATGTTTTGAAGAGATTGATGAGGGAGAAGGAGAGAAGGAAACAAAAAATAACTTTTTTTTGGTGGTGTCTCTTAGCAGATTAAAAAAGTGGTGGTGTTAAAAAGAGAAAATGGTGATATCAAATAGTGGCTGCCAAGGGCCAAACTCAAAAAAACAAACAAAGGGCTACTTAGCCAGTCAGCCCTCGCATCATACAAACCCCCCCCCCCCCTTTATATTCACTCACACACAACACCAAGAGTACAAAACCCTCACTCTAAGCTTCTCTCTATATCTCATCTCTCTCATTTCGTCTCCATCAATAATGGCGAGTACAGATCCCGAACGCAAGGAAGAAGAAGAAGAAACCGCCACCGCAGAAGACGAAGACACCGGCGCCCAGGTCGCCCCGATCATCAAGCTTGAGGAGGTCGCCGTCACCACCGGCGAAGAAGACGAAGACGCCATTCTCGATCTGTAAGTTTGGGTTTTTTATATCCTTCTTTCTTTTTGTGTTTTGGGGATTTGCTTTTTCTTTAATTGTTTCGATTTGCAGGAAAGCTAAGTTGTATCGATTCGACAAGGACGGGAACCAATGGAAAGAGAGAGGGGCTGGGACTGTGAAGTTTCTGAAGCACAAGGTATCTGGGAAGGTTCGATTGGTCATGAGGCAGTCGAAGACGCTCAAGATCTGTGCTAACCATCTCAGTAGGTTTCTGTGATTATGGTTTTATTTATTTATTATGTTTTGGTTTAAAATTGAATTTTAGGTGGATTAAGGGGTTTATTGTGTTGTGTTGTTGTGTTTCGGTGTAGTTCGTCCGAAGATGTCTGTTCAGGAACATGCTGGGAATGAGAAATCGTGTGTATGGCATGCTACTGATTTTGCTGATGGGGAACTGAAGGATGAGCTCTTTTGCATACGCTTTGGATCCATAGAAAGTGAGTAGTTTGATCTTTTGTTGCAATCTATTTTGTTTGATTGATTTGTTTAGATGCAAAGGCTTTTGTTTGCTTCATGCCAAAGTTATTGTTTGATGTTAATGAAAATCTGGTTTGATGTAGTGTAAAGCAAAAAGGAGATATGCTATGCACTCTTCTTTAGATCTTTATCAGCGAACTGGTGGTCTTAAATTTATTCAGACTAAACAGTCCCTCCCAGCAACCATAGCCCTCAGAGCATCTCCAATGATGAGTCTCAAATTCAAACATATCCAGCTAAATTTTTGAGATTTGAGGGAGTCCTTCTCCAACGGTTTATGATCTTATCTGCACAAATCAAATATGAAATTTAGAGGGTAGTTCTCCGGCGGGGAGTCCTAAAATCCAGCTCAAAAGTAGTTTGATAGTACAAACGTTAGGTAGGGTACACAAGATAATCTTGCATTTGCAGAACTATTTAGCATGTAACCATCACCCAAATTCTAACCAGTAACCACAAACACTCATTTTTGGCTATGCTGGATTCGTTTTGAGGAATAACAATGAGATTTGATTACTACGTTTGAGACAATTTTTAAATCCTCATCCCTCAAATCTGGCTTTTGAGGGTGACCACTGGAGACGCTCTTAGTATAAAATTATACTGATATTGTCCCTGTCCCTCAGTTTTGCCCTCTATATTGGTGGGAAAATGGCGGTTTAATGGATTTTTGTGTAGATCTTTGTCTCGAAACTATTTGGAACTTTACAATTGAGATAATCGTATGCTCTTTTCTAGCATTAATTACAAAATCAATTTACATGTAAATGAAGGCTTTTCGAACTTATTACTAGTATGGATATTAATGTTTTTATTGTTTAGATTCTTCAAGTTTCTTTTTTAGTGCGTGTCGTATTACACTATTACATATCATGTTGTTTCCCCAGCATAGGTTATACATTTGTGCCATATGTGAATCTGAAACAAGTGAGGACTTCGTGCAATTAAAATTGATAGCTTTCAGATAATATGCAATATTGGATCCCACCCTTATTTAGAGACACACCTCTATAACCGTGTTGCTAACAAGCTTATTTTGCATCGACTTAAAATCTGTGTATCAATTGGCGATTTATCCCCAATTTATCTCTTCTTTCTAGTAGAGCGTTACAATTTTCGAATTAATCATTTCAAGAATCTCTAGCCCAAGTAATTGGCACTTGCTGACTTATCGCTTTCAAAAATCAACGATTAATTCGTCCATGGTAAATGTTATAAATAAACGAGAGAAAATTAATGTTAATTTTTCAAAATTTTCCTTAACCTCATTAATACTAACTCATAGGGAAATAACAAGTGTGTGAAAAGGTTAAAAGAAATATATAAGAATAGAGAAAAAACGACCAAATGAAAAAAATAAGCTGAGCTAAAGAATATGGAAAGGCACATTCATCTAACATTGAGTTTTTAATTTTTCCCTAAATTGTGGTATGTGATGTTTACTACTTCACTATACATTAATTTAAAAAAAATATTTTAGTAAACATAATATAGAAGAATAGAAAAATGTGTATATAACATATAGCTCGATTAGTTCCAATTAATTTTGATAAATCCCGATAAATCACATATCATTCTTGAACCGATTAGGGTTCGATTAACAATTTAACTACATAGCTTAAAAATACTAGATTCTTATTTATGGACATGAACTCTTGAGAGTAAGAGATAAATCCAATGGTTTTATTGAACTGAGTGTCATCAATAGAGGATAGCATCCCAACCCTTTTGTGCCCTTACAGGTCTGCAAATCTACTGTTTTGTAGTTTTGTAGGTAACTGACAAGCTACATTAATCTTTTGCCTTGTCATGTGATTCCATTTTCTAGTACCATGACCAAAATGCACTCTCTTTCACATTTATGTTTGAATATATTGTCATTTCGACTTTGTTTTTAAGAGACAATCGAGTAAAAGTTGATCGAGGGAGAAAGAAAAAATAGATTGAACCAAAAATCTATTTTGGGGAAGAATGAATGAATGCCTTCTGGGACGTATTCACATGTGTCAAAGGTGGCACTTGGAAGTATTCACATGGGTCACTTTGAGCTTGTCAAATGTGCCACGAGATACTTGGTCTTTAAATGCAAATAATAAATAAAGAAATGTATAATTAAAGGAAAAATTTTTCAAGAAAAACTGTACAGATAGCATCCGAAGATCATCTTCAACCTCGTGTTTACCTTTTCTCGACATTATTCTTTCATTCTTTTCCCATGGATTCTGACTCCAATTATAAAGAAAATGAAATTTGCGTATATTAGATTGTATGCCCCCTTTAAATAATATGCGTCCCAACTCCCTTTCAACCTTAGCATAGGGAAATTGATGCTTTTGGGGATCTCCATTTCCTGACCAGCCATCTTGAAAGAATGAGATCACTAATGAGGCCCCCCTTTCATCTTGTCTGAAAATGATAGCACTCTTTTCATTCTCCGGGTCCAAAGTAACACATATATGGGTTAGGTCAGTGCTTGAACTAGAGAGTTGGTTCCTTGTACTTGATGAATCGTAATTAAATGTCATGCAATGACTGCTCCAACAATGGGGTAAGGGCATCTTTGGTTGTGTGGGTTCCAATTCTAAAGATTGTGAGGGAATGAAAAGGGGTGGATAGGAGGAAATAGAGAGAATGTAGATGCCATTTCGGTTTCTATTTATGTGAGAATCACACTCCTCCCTAATTCCCATATTTATGAGAATGTAATTGGTATATTTTGTCAAAAACTTTTGATTGTCCATGATCACACCCTTAAAATAAGCCTTTGTGACGGCTTACATTCCATGGATATGATTCCATAGACTTACCCCAAAGGAGTCCTGATCATTTGCCAGGGTGCAGAGATCGGTAGCTCTGCTCAGCACAAGCATTTTTGACACGTGTCATCTTAGTAAATTACGTAACAGTCTTAGTGCAGAGATTGGTAGCTCTGCTCCTCGCATGCATTTTTGCCACGTCTCATCTTAGTAATTTAGGTAGAAGTCACTTTATATTTAGTTGGAAATACAAAACAAATCAAGAAAATCCTGCAGATTTGGCCGGAAATACAAACCAAAATCATCTAATACAAGGCTTTCCTTTTCAACACAAATCAATTTGTATACTTTTATGGACAAAAGGATCAAAGATCTCCTTTCACTTGTTCAATCAGTTTGAAATTTTTAATTTGATTTGAACAAGGTTTTCTCTTCACCAATGCAAACCCTGAATCGAAGATTTTAAAGTCAAATGAAGCAAAGAGTTCGCTATCAACTATTCAACTGTAACGTTAGGTATTACCAAGTTAGTTGATTTAGGTAGCAAAACGTATATATGCCAATTGAAACTCTGTGAAACTGGTTTGGATTTCTTCTCTGTTAACAGTTTAATATCAGTTGAAAATGTAGGCGACTGGGGAAGTCGACTGAGCTCTATGGAGAGAAATGAGATCTTTGAGGGCACATCTAATAACAGAGAGAGGGGAAGGTGGATTTAGAGTGAAAAATGAAGAGAGAGAACTGATTTGGGTTGAAAACAAAAAGGAAGGTTGGCCTTTCCTCTTCCTATTTAAGCCCAAATTAAACGAAAGGAGGTACTTTTACCTAAATGACTAAGATGACACATCGCAGAAACTGCTTGTGAGCAGAGTTACTGGTCTCTGCACTTTAGTGCAGATGATCCTGACTCTACCTCAAGCGCCACCAAATCCCCCAAAATAGCAAATCTCTTCTGACTAGAACTGATCTTTCAACGTATTTTAATTGTGTATAGGTGTATGAATCAACTTGTATATTAGTTGAACACGAAGCAGCTTATTGCTACAATTTTCTCAGTTTATTTCTTCTTTTTTTTAAAAACTTTTTTTGGTATCTTTTGCATGGTGGTGTTGGTGTGTTAGAGGACCACAACAGATAATTGGTTTGCAATCCTCTAATGAAAACCAAATTAGTTATGCATAATAACTATTAAAATTGAAGACCAAATCCATTTAATTCTTGTTTTCAATTTGTCCTGTGTACTCAGTGGTTCCATCCTTCTCTTTCAGATTGCAAGTCATTCATGGAGAAGTTTCAGGAGATTGCGGAATCCTTGGGAGAGGAAGAAGGGGACAGTACTGAGGCTACTGCTGCTGCTGGACTTATTGAGAAGCTTAGTGTTGATGATAAAACCAAGGAGAACGCTGTTGAAGAAGTACCTGCTGTTGCCAAGGAGGACAAGAAGGAATCTGAAGAAGCAACCAAGGACAAGAAAGAAGATGAGGGTGAGAAAGCAAAACCAGAAGCACAAAAGTGAAGACGAGGATAGTCCTTCCCTGGGAAGAAGGTTTTCTTGTCGGTAAGTGGTCTGTCCAGTTTCCTACTGGTTTTTCAGCTGCACACATCCATGTTTGAATTGGATGGGAGCTGAGACTGGGAGTGGTGTTTAGAGTCTGAAAAGTTTTATCAACAGGTGGTCACACTTCCCATTTACATGTTGAAAGAGTCTTGTTTCTGGTTTTCCTACCAGTTTTTGTTGCACTCAATTTTGAACTGGATCTTGCGCTGGGAGTGGGAAGTGTGTTAAAGTCTGGGGAGTCTAATAAAAAGTCGGTCAAGCTTGTCTCATTTGCATGTTAGAGGTTGAGGTTTTGGAGACGGATAGTCTTGTCAGAAAATGGTATTTGACATTTTTTTTGATAAAGCTTTTAGCATTATATTAATATAAGTTGGAAGAGCAAAAAAGTAGTCCAGCTAGTTTAGCAAGTTTGTGAGCTTCATTGTTAAGCTCACGTGGAATATGATTACAAAACCAGTTACAATGAGCGGAAAGTAAATTTTTAATGCCTCTAAGAAGAGGTTGCTACATCCAGGACTCATCTGGATCGCCCGTTTGATCTCGGGTATGAAGCAGTGATCAACGAGCTCGAGTCTCCCAGCAAGAAACTTGAATCTTAGTGACTAGTCTGAATTAGCAAAAGAGTTGCCCTTACTGCAAAACCTTCCGCCATTGTACTGTCAAAATTTTTGCCTAGATGGGGGAGGCGATCTGTGCCAGAATCATGCCACGAGCATCAGCTACCACAACACCCATTGCCCTTTTCTGTGAAGAAGCAAAAAAACATGCATCAAATGTAACCATGATCATATTTGGGTTAAGCTTATCTGGAAAATGATACGATTTTCTGGTTCGGTTGTTGAGATGATGGTTTTTTATTGCCGGGAGTTATTGGAAAAGAGCCAGATTAGGAGGTAGAAGCTCATCTGGGGCATGCATCTGCATAGGCTGGGTTGACCTAGGGGGAAAATCTTTGAGAGTGCAGGAGTATTGGTAGGTAATCAGCGCAGTTGAAAGGGTATGGTGAATTGTTAAAGGTTTGGTGTGTGTGGACAAATCCCCTGGTTTGACAAACCATTGATTGGCCTAAGTGGAAAAAGTTTTTTGAACAAGGCTAAAACGGCCTGGATTGAGAATTTAGCGTGTTCAAAAATAATTTTGTTCTGTGACAGCCATGTAGTGTTCACAAATGTCGTGAACTGGGATAACATTTCATTTTTGTCCAGTGGATGTTGTTTTGCTGTCTCCCACATGAACATGAAAGCCTTATGGGTGGAGAGAGTCTAGAGTAGTTGTCCAATTGATTGGAATGGGAGACAACTGCTAGAGCCGAGAAACTACTGGGCAAAGGAAGAACAAGTGTGAAACATTCTCCTCATGTGTTATAAAACACACAAGTATTGTCGATTGGAATGTGGATTCGATTGAGATTAGATCGAGTAGGGAGTAGTGGCGGAGCCACATACAAGACATGAGGGGCAGTTGCACCCCCCCCCCCCCTCTAAAATTTTGAAATCAGATTTAGTATAGTGAATTGTGGTATATTTAACTAATTGCTCCCCTAGAAATTTGCTATTTTTTTCTTGCCCCCTCCACTTTGCCCCTTTTTGTGAATATCCCAGCTCCGCCACTGGTAGGGAGCAGGTTTAGTGCAACTTTTCAAAGGAAAAAAACGACACTCACAAGTGCTTTGATATGCCATAACTCTGTGAGGAGTTTGGGAGGGAGTATGTTGTCTCTTGATGACGAGAACGAGGCCCAACAATCATTTTAAAATATTTTGGTTGCATTTTTAACTGAAAAGACACCTCGCTTGTCTGGGAGTCAATTGAGTGTATCAGGCTCAACCGAAGTTCGGATCGTGACGTCTAAGATGTCGAAGACTACGAGCGGAGGGAATCAGGTAGAAAGAAGACTAGTATTCCAGGAAAGAATCATACGCGCGGAGTGGTTCTAAAGGTCTTGTATCTTAGCAGTGAAATTGGGTCCTCGAGATTGATGGGATGGGCATTCGGCAAGAATGAAGCCTGGTTTACCTAGCAATCCATCCAGAGATCAATAGTGTGACCAGACCTAATTTGCCAGCAAATATGAAGTTTCATTTTGTTGAGTAATTTTATGTAACCTCGCCAAGCGAAAGAGGCCATGGCTGTTGCTTTGGGGAGTTGAAAAATGTTCTTATTGTGGTAAAAAATATGCTTGAGCTGGATCGAGCGTTGACTGAGCAGGTTGGAAATACATTGCCAGACGTTTTTGGCCATGAGAGCCAAATTCTTGATACGGGCTGGGGTGAAGTTTAGTCTTTCTCAGAGCAATACAATCCCAAGAACAAAGATGTTTTGTTGTGCCTCCCTTCGTGTCGTTCCACCAGAAGTTTCTAGCAATAAGATCTATCTTAGAAATGGTGGAACAGGGGAGAATGAAGGTTTGCATGGTAAAGATTGGGATCGCATTGATAACAGACTTGATCAATGATCACACGACCTGCTTGAGATAGAACTTTGGCTTTCCAAGACGAGAGTTTATTGTTAATTTTGTCCACAAGGAACTGAAAGTCTATCTCTTTTTTCTTGGAGAGAAGCAGAGGAAAGCCAAGATATTGTCTTTAGGATTGAAGTCTTTGGATCCGAGAATTCTGTTAATCATCTTGGCATGGCGGGTGTGGACATTAGCACTATAAAAAATTGAGAACTTGTCATAGTTTACTGCCTGCCCGAAGGCTTCACAATAAGAAGCAATAATATCTTTGATGTTGAGGGCTGCAGATAGGGTGCCTCGACAAAAGATCATGAGATAATCCGCATACAGCAAGTGGCTGATAGACGGGGATCAACGTCTAATGTTGATGTCTTTAATTAGATTCAGGTGTTCTGTTTTAGAGAGTAGGTGCGTGAGGGTTTCAGCTACTAAAATGAACTGTACAGGGAGAGTGGGTCACCCTGTCTGAGGCCTCTAGAAGGATTTATGCTTTCTAGAGGTGATCCATTGAGAAGCACTCAAAGGGTGGAAGTGGAGATGCATTGTTCAATAAGTCCCACCCATTCCGTAGCAAACCCGAGTTGAGTAAGGATGCACAGTAAGAACGATTATTCCACTCGATAATATGCTTTGGTCATATCAATTTTGATGGTCATTTACCCTTCTTTTTACGTTTGCAGTGCTTCATTTGAAAATATGTCTCGTCAGCTAAGACGATATTGTCCGTGATGGATCTACCTTTGAGGAAAGCTTCTTGAGTTTAGGATATAATGTCACCTAGTAGAGGTTTCATCTTGTTGACAAGAATTTTGGAGTTATTGAAATGTTATTTGTTAATTATAACTTGGTTGCATCTTTCCAACTCTTTGTTCATTGTCCATAGTGCATGCTTTCTACTTGAAGCCAATGTGGATATACAAAATGGTCATTTGGTTTCTAACTTTGCTCGAACAAAGCAAAGGCAAGATAACGTAGTGTGTTTGATACTTTCTAGTTGAAGCCAACGTGGAAATACCAAAAATGCTACTAAAAATGTTTTTGGGACTCAATTAAGTATTGTGGCTCCCATTGTGTTACATGGTTGCATAGGCATGAGATGATTGCCCTAGTATTGTTAAATCTTCGTGAGATGCATTTGCTGCATGCCTTTGTTGTGCTAGGCTTCATGCCCTTAGCATAGAGTAATGTGCCAAATATCTTTTAATATCTAGATGCTGAAAAATTAATATTATAATTGTGATGTTTAGCTATTCATTGTTGACTAAAACAAACTAAGGATTGGATATAAAAAAAATGGCTATAATTGAAAGTTTTGGGAAATGAGTTGAGGGTTGAGGTTAATTTTTTATGATGACATGTTTGTAAAAATTGGTGAAATGTACGTGTGAAAAGTATTAAATGCATTTAAATATCAATGTTAAATTTTTTTTTTCCAACTGATTCAAATTTTGAGTGAGTCTAACCATAAATTTCAAAATCTATATTTTTACCTTAAAATGTGTTTGTACTTTAAAACTGATTGAGGGTAAAAAATGATGATGGTGGCAGGAGTGTGTTCAAGACGTGATATTTAGCAAAAAAATATACTTTGTGAGAGTGGTCAACGCCACGAGTATCATACTAATACAATTTAAAACAAAGGGGCACATTGAATGGTGTGAGTTGTGGGATATAGATACAGTATGGTCACGCCAAAAAGTAATGTGAAAATATTTGTAAGAGAATTCTAAATGTCAAGGAAAGTGGGCGAGGAAACCAGCTAGGAAAAGGAGGTGGCGGGGGGTTGAACCATTCACCTCCCTAGGGATGTGTGCCTACTTTTTGGCGTGCGCATCCCAAGAGGGGGTGAATGGTTCACCCCCTACCACCTCCCTTTCCTTGCTGGTTTCCTCGTCACGCAGAATCACTCTATTTGTAAGTACATGGTAGGATGTCGGTCATTAGAAAAAAACCAAAAAGAGCACAACAGAAGTCAAAAGGGTTGAATCCCAATTTTAGCATAGTTCTTTTTTTCTTTTTCGTTTTTTTTTTTTTTTTTGCTAGAATCATATTTCCGCTATTAGCATGCTTCAAGATGTTCCCATGATGACTATTTGAAGGAAAACGGATAAGGATACAACGATTCAAACCATTATAGTGCATACCACATATTGCCATGCATACATTCTGATTCCGCATACCAAATTTTGAATAATTGGGCAATGCTTTAGTCGAATGAGAAAATAGGTTGGCATTAGATTGACTATATTACAAGTTTTTTAAAGAATCTAATGATCATCATCAGATTTTTTTGATTGGAAAAAGTTAATGATGTTTCAAAAGAATGATAATTCTCTTGAGGTTCACTCCACGTAAAATCTTTTAGTATAGCATGTCCAAACTGATCTTGGAATGCTTAAATCTATAGTATAGTATAGTGCGTCCACGCTAGGGCTGGTAAAAACAGTAAATGGGCAGGGAGCACTGAGCCATGGCCATGGAGGTTAGGGCCACTCTGCCTATCGGTTGGACCACACCAAAAACTATTGTTGGTGGGAAGACATAGTTCTTGGATCGTGATTCAGCAAAAATATGTGCGCTGGCATGCCACAATTAGCATTACACGACACAACTAGCACTTTGAAGCCTGCCAAAGGAAGTACATTTGTGAAAACATATTTTCATCGGATCACGTGTTGATTATACGGAGCAATTTGCATAATATGGAGATTAATTCTTGACATCGGCATGATGCTTATCATGGAAACTCCGATCCGATGCCAAAGTTAGAACAATGCCCCTAGAAAAATATTAATTTTTCTGTATTTTAAGAGAATTATAAATCAGGAAATGGTTAGCTGAAAATAATTGTGTTTGATATTTATAGAGGTAGGAAGAGCCAACTTGTCACAGATGAACGTGGCAGGTCAAAAACCAACTGCTCGTAGACGAGTAAGACAAGTGGCAAGTCGGGAGCCAATTGCTCATAGAAGAGTGAGACACGTGACAGGTCAGAAGCTAGCTATTCGTAGCCGAATGAGACACATGACAGGTCGAAAGTCATTGATGGTTGTAACTTCTCATTGATGGTTGTAACATTCCATAGATGGTTATAACTTCACACTGATGGTTGTAACTTCCGTCAACGGTTGTAACTTCTGTCAACGGTTGTAACTTCTCGTTGATGGTTATAACTTCCCGTTTGGAGAGACATTTCCTGCAATTTCGTGTACTATTCCTCTACTTAATAAAGAGTATTCTGCCGAATTGCCTTAGGCCCAAATTTGGGAATTATGTACTCGTATCCGATTTAGGCTAGCTTCTTGGGAACAACCCATATTTTTAGGTTTTCTTATCCTGCTAGGCTAAGGATTATTTTTTGCTCCCTTAAGTGCCCCTTATCTCTTTTGTTTTTTAGCTGACCCTTTTTTTCTTACTTTAAAGTAGAGGAGATATTTTCATTGAGGATTCATACCAAAAATAGAAATAGAATTCTTGTGATCTTGCTGACTTATCCATTTCTGTTGGGGAGGAAGTATTTCTTAAAAAAGAAAAGAAAAATACTTCTTGGATTGAACTCCTTGGTCGTAAATGAGGTATCTCTGAGACTTGAAGTTTCTTCTGCTGTTGAAATGTAATATGCTGAAGACAAAATGATCTACGTATAGAGTCTTCTGCTGAAGACGAGGTGATCTACTAAATGAGTTACACAAAGTACTTTCTGAGGCTCCCGAACTTTGTCTAAGTAGATGATCATCCTTAGATGCTTTGGCATATATCCACCAAATGTCGTAGACCAACAAACAAAACCTCATTCATTAATGGAGGCTTTGAAATCAAGTGAGATGGCTTGCTCTATCATGGTTTCATCGGGCATAAATAAAACGTTTTGCTTCGATACTCTTGTGATTTAACGATCATTAACACATAAATGCCATATAACTTTGGGTTGCCATGTCCTTATTTCAGCGGAATTGAGGAGTCTTCTTTTGTTGAAGGACGCGACACAGATATGTTGGCTTACTTTGTTTCCCCAGTTGAAGAGAGAATGAATTATGTTATGAAATCTGCTAAGGCTTGAGCCTTTATAGTTGTCCTCGACTGATAGATCAAATCATATTGATTCAACTCTATCACCCATTTCATAAAATTTTGACAAGCATCTGAAAGAAAGTTTGCCCCCAACTCTTCGCTGATAAGAACTGAACTAACTGCTACATTTGAAACTATCAAGTAGATGTACATGTCCACCAATTGTAGCTCAGTTGGTCGGACATCCACTCTCCTTGTGAGAGGTCGCGGGTTCGAGACTCACCAGTTAGGATTTTGTGAATTTTCGCCCGATTATTAGGAGCACATTTGCTCCGCCGTTGATAAGCCTTCGGGTATTGAATGCAGCTGCTTAGATGGACTAGATCGGGAAGCGAAAGCGAGTCTTCATGCAAAGTGGAGGCAATGGATCGGAGCGAAAGCAAGTCTCTATGCGAGATGGAGGCGACGAGGACATTAAGTAGCAACAATATTGTAGCCTTCGGGTCTGGTTTGGTTAACCCTATTGGGTCAGTCATGTAGCCTTCGGGCATGGATTAATAAATAAAAGGGTCAACGACCCAAATTTTAAAAAAAAAAAAAAAAAAAAAATCTAAAAGTATTGTTGTACTAGTGAGATTTTGAATTTCTTTTGGAGTTAATGGTGACTTCATGTCAAGTAGTGTTTTTTGCTTTTATATCCACAAACTTCTTGTGTGTTGGTTGGTCTGCTAACCCTTTTATCCAACTTATGTAATGTTGTACTTCATTTAAATTTGTTTTTAGTCTGCAGATTTAGAATTATTTTTCATTGAAGGCGCAAAAGCTTGATTGACCTCTTTCATGAGTTTCCAATATGCTAAGTCAAAACAGATTTAAAATGAATCATGGATTAAAATTAGTTTATCTTGTAAATCACATGAAATTTGTGTGATCTGTTGACCACTTGACAAAACTTAAAACGTATTTAAATAGTCCTAAGTAGGGGTGGAAAAATGGGTTGAGGAATCGCAGATCCAAACCAAACCGGATTGTTTGGAGCAAAACGGTTTGGTTCTTTAAAATGTAAATTAGAAAACGGTCTGAATCCATAATAAAACGTATTAAGTCTATTTCCAAAAGTTTGAAATCAACGGTCCGGTTCCGACCCGTTTGATTAAAAAGATTATTATTTTTAATTTTTTATTACCTCATTATCTTCAACCCTAAAATTTTTTCTTCCTTCTCTTTTCTCTGCAGTCACAGGCACAGAGGAGACAACTGTTTCCAGTGAAGGAAACCTACCAAGTACAATCTTTGTTCTTCCTCTCCCTCTCTCTATATCAACTCATCTTCGTCTTCTTTCAACCTCTCTGTAATGTAAAGTAGATATTGTTCAATTGCAGAGAGAGAGCTTTATTGGTGGTGGTGGTGTGGTGGAAGAGAACCAAAAACCCACCTAAAGAATAACACAAGAAGAGTGAGGGAAGAATCAGGGGTTTTGAGATTTGAGATTGAGAGTAGAAGCAGAAAAAAGAAGAAATGTCCATGAGGAGGTATCGAATAAGAAATGAGTTTCGCTTGGCCAATTCGAAGCTCTACTGAGTTGTTGATACAAATGATCGTCCCCTAAGGCATCCCTCACGTCG